>JABXWE010001240.1:0-77370 GCA_014611495.1 Limonius californicus
ATATATATATATATATATATATATATATATATATATATATATATATACAATATATAATATTTATTGTAATTTTATTTATAAATTATCATTTATCCGGATGTTAAGTGTTGTTATTAAACCCATAATACTCAATAACCGCAATGGAAATGCTAATCCCTTATTTTACTTATCCTTTTCATAATGCTTAAAGTAAATTTGGTTCTTCTCGAAACCCAGGCAGCGTAAGTGCCTATGAGTAATCATATGCATTCTAGAAGATTCTTTTATATTCTCAAATTTTCTTTGTTGTGAGTTGTGGATTTATTTTAATAAATGCCACAAGAATTTAACGGTCACCTTTTATTTAAGAAAAGGTTATCTCCGTAGTTAGCATTAGGGTAGCTAAGAAGGTTGTATTTTTACTAGTACGCTAGTGTCGAATGTAATCGCGTAGGGTTGTTCGAAAGTTAACAAAGAAAGATGACAAGAGAATAGCAAAAATTGTCGTGAACGGTAGCTTAAATAAACATAAACACAAACAATATTTGTTTTTGTGAGTCATTTCTCTAAGGAAGCGATTGCAACCTGGAAAGTACATAATAATAACATTACATTTATATATATATATATATATATAAATAGATTTTAGGTACAACCTTATATAGAGCGTCTACATAATAACGAATGTGGAAAACCCAAAAGTATTTAGCGTACCCTAGAAAATATAGTATATTTTTAAAATCCTACAGAATTTCAGTTTATATACTTAAGTCATTGTATAATGTCCGATATACCTTAATCTATACAAATTTTTTTTTCGTATACCGTTGATACTTAACTCAATTACAAAGTGTCTATGACAGTGTTGCCTGATTTACACGGTTTTCAAACAGATACTTTAATCGTCGCGTTTTCATATTATGATTTCTCTGAAAATACAACTTGCAGACCGATATGCAAATGCTTATTCAAGGTAGTGGAACGATCGTCTTGATATTTAGCAGAAAGAATATTTAAAAAAAGATTTTCAGTTAATGGAGGGAATTAAATTTATTTACTTAAGCAGTTGAATGTAACTATAGTATCGGATATATTGCAGTCACATTAAAAGTTAGTTTTTTTTCTTCTTAATATGATGCTACTGAACTGAACTGAGTGTCTATATAGAACTGTTGCCAGGTTTCTTCTACTAAATTCTGACGGAATTGTAATCTGTCGTTCAAATACGCTGTTGCTGTTAAATACAATATTTATATTTATTTCTCATTTTTTAACTGTACAATTATTTTATCAATATAACTTGGCACGCACGACCTTATATAGGGTGTCTAAGTTATGGTGAATAGTCGCGACTGGACGTTACTTGGGCTGGTTTGATGAATCTAGAATATATATATTAAAAATTCCCACGGTTTTGGTTTACAAAATATTTTCAGCTACTTCTCAGTATAAAAATTGATATATTTATATAAACTTGAGAATCATTATCAAAATCTGAACATTGTTGTCATGTAACTTCATTATTTACAGTTTTTAGGGATTATATAAATATATTGCTCGCAAAATGTGTCTAAAACTAAATGTGTTGTCAGCTAAGTGTGCCGATACGGTAATTACTTTGTAAGATGTCTTTGCGGTTAACAGTGTTGCTCATTAAAATACATTCTACAATACAGACATTTATATCTCAGAAACGTCTCGTTTTTTGTCTGTAGTCTGCCATTCAAAAGCATGTTCAAGGTGTTGACATAATGGATGGCAAACAATCCTCTTGATATTTAGCGAATCGTAGAAGAATGTCAAAAAATAAACCTCGGAATTTAATTTTTTTAAGAATTTTCAGCTAACTCTGAAAGGTATTACATTAATTTACCTAGGAAACTGCATGTCTAATCAGATATATAGCAATCATATTGCACATAAGTTTTCTTTTAATACTGTTGACACTAAACTCGATCATTTGCAGTTTTACAGTGTTTATATAGCAGTGTTGCCGGATTAATTGTATTAAATTTTGAAGGAATTGTATCTGTTGGTAGTAACGCTATTGCTGTTCAATACAGATATTTGAATCCCACAAACGTTTCGTTTTTCATCATTGTGATTACTCTATAAGTAAAGCTTGCATCGTGGTACTCAGAAACTAATACAGGGTGTCTAAATTGTGGCGAGCGATCACGACAGAACTTTACTTGAATTCTTTAGTAAATCCAATTTCTGAGGTTTTGGTTTTCAAAATATTTTTAGTTAACTTTGGAATATTCTAATGTATTTATTTGTGTAAATGTTATTACATTATATCTATGAATGTAATTGAGGCTCATTCAAATATTGCCTTTACTACAAATATTGTTCTTATATAATTTTCAATTTTTAGGGATTTTGAAAAATGTCGTTCTCGCGACATATGTTTAAAATTAAATATGACTAGTGTTGCACAAACGAATGCTTTACTATGGTAATTACGACTTTAAACAATTATAATACTGTATTTGTTTCGTTGTAAGATGTATTCGGCGGTCATTGATTAGAGGCCAGAGCGTTTTAGACTTCTACGCTGGAGGTCTGGAGATCAGTTCCCAGTAGCGGAACATCGGACCCTTAAGCCCTTGCAAAACAATGGCAATCCAGCGCGGTATTCTGCCTAGTAAATCTTTGAAGCAGAACTATTTTCACCTCCCGTGGTTAGGAACTTACATTAAGCTGTAGGTTCTCTTTGTCGCTGGTACGTTAGAACGCGCAACACAGGCATACGTCTCGTAAGAGATAAAAGCACTCGAATAAGAAGATGTATTCGGCTATAACAATGTTGCCAGATTGTTTTTATTAATACAAAATATTAAAAATATGGAATTTTCGATTGATCGTTTAACCCTGGTGAACCCATACCAAATAATATACCTCTGAATGTTTTGTGGACACCCTGTACATACTATTAAAGCAGCGAAAGTGCTTCTAATCTTAATAATTGATTTTTGAAGAAATTGCTTTCGATCAACGTACAGTAAGACCTCGTTTAGCGCTTCCTCGCCGATTCGATATAATGCGGTCTGCTCGAAGCCTAAAAGAGGCTCAAAATTTACACAGAATTTGATTGATTCGGATATAATACGATTATTCCCGAACCGAACCAATCAGCAAAAGGTGGCAATTTGTCGTAGCGCTGTACTTCCCCTAAATCTGTTTTTTTGGTGCGTTTGTTCTCCTGCATCGTCTTCATTAGCAGTGAAACAATGTCCATGCTATCAATATCTTTTGGAGTGCAGCGTAAGACGTTATTATTTTATGTGCTGTAATCATCGATATTATTGTGTACGAAAATCAATAGAAATTCTATTTGTCCGTTAAAAATTAATCCTTATAATTTTTGAGATAATTGAAAATGAGTGGGTATAAAGATGATAAAACAAAAATGACACGAAGACGTTAGAATGCAGGTGCTGAGGCGATTGGGAAACGGTGAACTTCAGGTCGACATTGGAACCGCTCTAAATTTGTCTACTTCTACTATATGAACCATTTTAAAAACAAGGACAATATTAAGTTGTCAGCAACCATAACCACAACGTCTTCTGCAACAAAGATAACCCGATCCAGAAGCAATGTTTTAGGGGAGATTGAGAAACGTCTTTGCATTTGGATTGATGATAAAATCGAACGCAACATGTCACTAGGTCAGACAATAAATATGCAAAAGGCCATAAATATTTTTACACAATCAAAACAGGGCATACGAGCAAAAACTTTGCAGCTAGCAGAGGTTGGTTCGGTAAATTAGAAAATGAAGCAACCTTCACAACATTCGAATCACCGGAAAAGCAGCTAGTGCAGATACTGCTCCTGCTTCAGCCTTTCCAGTTACTTTAGAAGCCATAATTGCAGAAGGGTATTAATCTCCGGAACTAGTTTTTAATATTGCCTAGACGGGACTTTTCTGGAAGAGAATGCCAAAGCGTACATTTATAGCACGCGAACAAAAGCGAGCACCGGGATTCAAAGCTGCAAAAGACGTTTCGCCCTTCTTCTGGATGGTAACGCCAATGGCGATTTAAAATTAAATCCATTGTCTTTGTATCATTCCAAAACGCCAAGTGCCATGAAAGGAAGTTTAAAATCTAGTTCACCTGTGATCTGGGAATTTTAAGAAATCTTGGATCACTAAAGACATTTTTCAAAATTAGTTTACCTCATATTTTTGTCCATCCGTAAGACGTTCCCGTGAATTTTAAAAAAATTGAACCAAAGGCTCTATTCTTCTTCTTGAACAGCCCCTAGTAGTCCACTCCTGGACATAGGCCTCCCCTTGTAACTTCCATGGTTTTTTATCTTGTGCCAATTGATGCCCGTTTCTTCCCGCTTTACTTTTGATGTCATCAAGCCAGCGTCCCTGAGGTCTTCCGACGCTCCGCTTATGTAGTCGGGGTCTCCATTGCATTATATGTCTTGCACATCGATGTTAGTCCTGTCCGGCCCAATTCCACTTGAGTTTCGATATACGAGTTATGACGTCTTTTAGCTTAGTCGTTCGTCTGATCCTCTCATTTCTTACGTAGTCTCTAAGATGTAATCCTAGCATTCTTCCCTCTATTGCTCTTTTAGTTATCATCATCAGCTGCCAGGATTAAACCATTGTGGTTTGTTCCGGTCTAATATAAATTGTGCACTCCAACGTTTCTTTGGTCGTCCCAGTCTTCTTTTCCCTCGTGGTCGATAATGTTGTAGTTGTTTTGTTGTTGTTTGTTCTTTGAGTTATCCTAAGCTTATTTGCCGATTTTACTGTGAGCGTGAGGGTTTCCATTGCGTATGTGATCATGGGAAGTATACCGCTGTCAAATACTTTCCTTTTTAGATTAATTGGGATATCTGCATTTTGTAGTATATTCGTCAAATTTCCTGTAGCTGCCCATGTCATTCGAATGGCGTTTATTTCAGCGGCCAGGCTCTATTACTGATGGATAATGCTCCAAGCCATCCCACCAACTTGTCCGACTTATTCACTTGTATTCCGGTTGAAGTAGTTTTCCTACCACCCAACACCACGTCCTTGATTCAGCCGATGGATCAGGGAATCATATCAAATTTTAAAACTTATTGATGTAACAGACGGCGAAAATGAAGAACGAGTTGTGCATTTTGGAAACAATATAACATCATAGATACCATAGGCAATATCCACCTCGCTTGGCGAGGGTCAACTGATAAATGCTTGAACGGAGTGTGGAAGAAGGTATGGCCGGAGGTATCCAAGGATTCTCAACGAGAAGAACGTATCGTTGGTCAAATTGTCAACCTAATCGTTACAGCAGGACTAGGATGTAGATGAGCACGGTATTGAGGAGTTACTGCAGGTTTCTGGTGAGAGTCTCACCAACGACGACTTTCAAGAATTGGTAGAACAAGGAATTGATGTAGAACTTGAAATAGTGATTCTAAAAATAAAGAACCCAAAGAACTTGCTACAGATTGCCTTAGTGAAAATTTGGCAACGATAGCCGCAATCGTGATCAAATTTTAGCGAATGATCCAGATTTTGAAAGGTGCAAAAGCAAGACGAGGCATTTTGGATACGATCTCCTGCTACCGATATTTGCTTAACGAGAGAAAAAGAAAGCGAAAAATGACACTAGACGACTGTGTGTTAAAATGATTTCGTTTAACGCTGTTTCATTTGTCGTTTAGGAACGCATCTTAAGCGCTAAACGAGGTATTACTGTATTACAAAAATGTATAGAATTTTAGATGGTTGTGAATATCTAAATGAAATTAGTAACTAGCAATTTTCAATTGAAATAGTTCTTACAGTACGTGTGCCAATACGAAAATGCAGGAAATTTTTGATAATCTATTTACCGTAGTAACCATTTCAATGTGTTAGCCGACTGTTTGCTGCGAAGTAAACAGTTTTGAGCTTTGCATTGTTAAAAAATGGTAATCTATGTGTTTGATTGATTGATTAATTTGAAAGAGCGAGATCGAGGACGCGGTTTTCCAAGTATCTCTAAGCACTGCAGCCACCATTGGCTTATGGTACACCTTAAGAATTTTGCCTATCTGGGGTAATTCCAACTCCAGTAGTGATTTTTAACGTTCATACATCGCAGTGGCACGTGACCTACGGCTTTACTTCATATTCGATAGAAGGCGCATTTTCAGATTTTTCCCCGCTAGAAAAATCTCACCGACCTCAGCCAGGTTCGATCTCGCGTCCCTCGGATCTATAGGCATATGCGCTGACCACTAGACCACCAAGGCCGGCAATATATGTGTTTACTACTATTAGAAATTGAAAGAGTTGAATACATCGCACTATTTTTGTACATACATTACATATTTTCTTTTAAACCTAACTAATACAGTTTTATAACTTCCGGTATTTAATTCCTTTCTGTTTTATTCGCCTTCCTAGCTTGCTATAATGGCAGATATAACTTGTATTTATATAAAAGACTTGTTTTAAGGAAGCCTTTTCCCAGAAATCTCTTTCTGTAATTGAAAATTTAACGGAAGAGCTTCTTAGAGTTTGTTTCAGATATTTATTTATTATTTCAGTTAAAGAAAACTCCCCAAGCTCATTACATTATGTTACTGAGGAGGTTTTAATCAAAAGGTAGCAAAAAACATGTACGTAATTTAGAATATTTTGAAACGGTTTAATTATTTCCTTTCATTTTTCACATTTTCTGCTATAACTGGCATATATTAAATTGTAGAAGTTACCGATACGGAATGCATATTCCTAAACCAACATTCTATTAATACTACCATATCGCATATTACATACCTGTCTTTTCATATCTGCATACCTATACACGTGCTTATATCGACGTTCTAGCAAACTTTGGTCGCTTTGAATTTATCTTTGCCTTCGGGTCACGTTCTTCCGTCCAGCATCCATCTTGCTTCCCGTCTTCCACCCTATCTCTGCTTATCCTTCTCCACATCACCAGGTATTTTTTAGCCCCTATTCTAATGGTGCATGCATACGCTCAAAACCGTATATATCCCGGATTGTATCTCTCACAATTTAGCTAAGTGTCAGTCACTCGCAAACTAAATTCGATATCCATCTGGAAAATATTTCAGGTGTATCTTACTAGTCCTCTTATTTGAATGTCTGAGAGAATTGGATTTTGAGCGCCACTCGTTTTGCATAGGACGTGCTTTGAAACTACGATTAAAATAGCATTATTTGTAAGAAAATGTGTCCTTGGAGAATTATCTTTATTTTCAGGCATTCTGTTTCTGGAAATCGCTCTTACTTTGATGAATTTCTTATTCGTGTGCTAGGGAGTTTGGTTCAGTTATTTATGTTACTTAAAAGCGTCTCTGTGAATTGCTGGAAGTGCGACGATTAAAAGAGGCGAAAATGCCGGTTATAATGTATTTTCGTCCGGAAGAGTTAATGAAGGAACGCTATCCGAGCACTAAATCGGTGCAGTTTTGTTCGCTTCACTTCAATGGTGAAAGCTTAAAGCTAAACAGCTGACTTGAATATGATTTATATTGACTCATGTTATTTTAAAATGGCTTAAGTGTATTTTCATAGGTTGCAGTTGCGACTTCTAATGCTGCGTGTCACATTTATTCCTAATTTTTTCTTCAAAGGTTACTATTTTTTCAAATATCAAGTCTAGACAGTAGATGGTTTTATTAATACATTTGTAGAGGTGTAGCATCCGCAGAATAACTTTCATTTGAAATTTCTAACCCCTGATGTCACTTGTGTACTGTATTCATCGAAAGTTTGCTTAGCAAAATAGTACTTTAATCTTATTTGTCAAATTGCGTTCAAGCAATTCTAAATTGCACAATAAAGCGGTAGAAGCCAAAGAAAACCAATAATACTTTTGATATAGGTTGGCTATGGAAACTAAAACGTGTTATTTTCTTAAACCCTAGTGTTTCTAACATTTATTATAATTATCTATTAGTTATCAAAGTATATAGTTCACTTACTACAATTATTTTTAATCTTGAATACCGTATATTCTCTATCTACTTCTGAACGGGGCCGCCGGTTGCATATTGTGCCCCGCACAAAGGCGCCTGATCAGAAGGGGCGCCGTTTCAAGACGATAAGTAATAGTAAATTTTTACACAGTGCTCTTACATATGAAGTAAAACTTTACATTACACAATTAAAAATAAACAGTAAGGCGTTAAAAAATGAACAGTAAACTCAGTAACAGTTGACTGTATCCGATTTTAAAGCTAAAATTAATAAAAATTATTTGCATCAACAATGTCCGAAGAACGCCTTGCCGATTTGTCAATAATATCAGTATAAAATAATATTATAGATACTGCAGATATTCAGATTTTCTGACGGCTAAAGCTGGGACGATCAATATGTAATAAATCCTATATCATATATAGGGTGAGTCTGCTAAGGCAAATCAGCTTGATATTTGGTTTATACGAGGTGTGTTCAATTGAAACTCATCTTCGTTTTATAAAAAATTTATTCAACAATTTAATTACAAATAATTACCGTCACAGTCAAGGCACTTATCTCATTGTTTTACTAACCGACGTATACCCTGCTCATAGAATTCTTGTGGCTACTGATTGAAGAAGTCTTCCACACCTATCTGTATTTCTGAGTCAGACTCACAATGCCGACATTTTAACGCCTTTTTCAGCGTTCCAAAAATATGGAAATCGCAAGGCGATAGATCCGAGCCATAGGATGGATAGTTGTTTTAATCGAGCATCAAGATGGAAAATGTATCACTTAGAAAACACGGATTTACTAAAAATGGATGAAGTTTAGAGGGCTGGAAGGAAGTAAATTTGATTATTAGTTAGTTTTACTGAATTTAAGGGTATTCTAAAAATACATCAATGCCTTGACTGCTCGTTTGTATCCTGTAAACAGAGAAATTATATACAATAATAATAATAACATGAAATAAAATTATTCTTCACTGAGACTGAACAGTTAGCGCTAGTATCTTCATAGTTAGTTACTAGTTTTTCTTGGTTTTGCGGCTCAATGATCCTCTACGAAATAAATTGTCCTTTGCTCAGGACATTTAATGTCAACTGCTTTCTGAACTACCCGATTCAACCCGACTTCAATTTTATTTTCTGCTACACAACTTTCGTAAAAAGTTTGTACTATACTTTTCCTCTCCAGCTATTTTTACTTCTACTATGCTTTCTACATTCTTAGGCAGTCTGCTGTTTAACTAGGACACACTGTATGATCCTGCTTGAAACATATTCTGACTACTACTACTATTTCTATATCTAACTTCTATAACGTCCATATTTTATACTTCATACGACAATATGACTAACGGTTCTCAATTTTTTCTAAGCTTTAGAAACTGAGGATAGACAAGGTACCCAGAACGACATAATATTTTTATCAATGCCAATCACACACATTAAAAAAATTATACATCCGCAATTAAGAAGTTCACTTCAGAACGGTCGTATATAAATGAAGCAGGTCAAGAAATAATTTATTAAACAAAAATATGTTGATATAAAAAATATATAAACTAATATCATGGAAGATATATGGAACCTTTATGATTACAAATACAGGATGTATTATATAATTTTTAGAATCTGGCAACTACCACTGCAGTCCAACATACAAATGTCCTGGCAAGCGTTGTTAGTGTATACTTCGGGTAACCAGTCAATCGTTGCACGTCACGAATAACGTCGTGAAATTAGCACTATACCACTGAAAGAATTTTCAATATACATTAGATATACAACCCGCGTAACATTAACTCCAATGGTTATAAATGTATAATCTACAAACATCTCAGAGATGTCTGGAAAAATAAAGCTCTAAGTATTAAACAAAAACAAGGATATACAAAGCTTGCGTAAGACCAATAATGGCTTACAGCATAGAAACACGCGCAGACACTAAGAAAACCAAATAATTATTACGAATAAACGAACTGAAAGTACAACGAAGAATAACAGGAAAAAGATTAGCAGATAGGGTAAACAACAATATAATACGAGATCAAAATATAGACGACATAGTAAGATGGGGAAGGAAAAGAAGAAGGAAGTGGCATGAACACCTACAAAGAATGTCAGAAAACAGGCTTATAAAGATATGTATGAATACTAGACCACAAAGAACACGACCAAGGGGACGACCAAAAATGTGGAAGGACGTCTGCATCACAAGGTGCTTGAAAACGATGTAGATCAGGTCAATGACCTATAAAGATGAAGAAGTAGGTAAAGAAGTAATCCACAAACACTATCACATGATGTAACACGAAGGAACGCGTGTAAGATGTGAGGTTAGAATCCGTAAAATTTCTAAATCGATCGAAGGTCGATATGTATCTCTTCTATTCGGAGCTGCCAGCGCAATGTCCCGAGAAATACTAGAATCATTGATTTCTCTCTCTTTCTATTAATGCGAATAATTAAAAAACATTAACAATTGCACGCAGACCCTTTTATTTTTGATTATCACTGGTGGTTTATTTTAATGTATTGCTTAATATTTGACAAAAAGAAGTAGTTATTTTTGTTTTCTTAGTTTGGTTCTGTAGATGGCACGAATCGTTTGACCCGTTGCCCCTACTATATCTAATTCCAAGCTAAAATAATATTGATTGCGGAATAAATCTAATCTTGGGTTGAAGTATTAGTTTTTCAGAGGTTCACTCTGTATATTAAAATTCTTTATTAGCTTTATTATTAATGCAGTAAAGGTTTTCAGGCGGGATTGGCCGTTAAATAATAACATAAACAATATTTACTAACACATCGATGTTTCGCTGCTTTTTGGATTGCTATATATATTTTTGGAAACTTTCTAGCCGAGTATGTAGATTAGTTAATTGATAATTCGAAAGAACTGTGCAAAAGTTGCAAAAATACGAAACAGCACATTTAATTAATATTAACATTTTTCTTCTTTGGGTGCTTTGTCTTTTACGAGACATAACCATCTTCTCTGCTATCCCCGTGTTGCGCGTTTTTAAAGTAGCACAGACATAAAGGACCTACAGATTAATGTGCGCTCCGGACCACAAGAAGTGTAAACACTTCCACTTCAAAGATGAAAAATCTCACCGCTGCTGGTTTACCACTGCCTTGCGAGGGAGAACGGTCGTTAATAATCCGATGTTCCGGTACGAGGAACTGAACCTCGGACCTTCTGCATAAAAGCATAACGCACTGACCTCAAGCCTACAGCCGTTTCTATATTCTTGTTTAACCTTAAAAGCTAACATCAATCTAAGAATACAACACATAAATATCAAGATATTTAGATATTAACGATAATTATAAATTACTAGCTATAAAATATTCAGTAATAAAAAATAAATAAAAATATTTACTAACGCACGAAGTAACTACATACTGCTCATTTCCCAGTAACTAACCCAAAATACATATTTCTACAATCAATCCCGATTCGTGATATCCCCATTCAACTTATATTAATTGTATCCCAATTAAATGTACATAATTAATAATACACATATAGAACAGAAAACATACAGCACATACTCTGGCAGCCGTATCACATAAATAATTGCTATACAATTGTCATTCGTGTATTAATCAAAACAATTAATTTGACGTTTTCAAATCCACGTTCAATAAGCAAAGTCAATTACAATATTGATTGGGCGTATATTATTTAAATTATACAATGTAATAACACAAGTCGGATTAGAAATCAATGTGACTTATTTAAAATACGAGGTGTATTCAATTGAAACCCATCGTTGCTTTATAAAAAAAAATATATTCAATAATCCGTGCGTAAGCTTTCCTGGAGGTTTCTGTCTTATTGCTTGATGAAGCTTATTCAAAGTTTCATTGTATAGATTTGCATTGGCATTTACTCCAGGTTCCTTAAACTCTTATCATAGGGGTCCTCCATTGGTCGTCACCTTGCCTACAGAAGGTTGTGCTTTAAACTTCTTTGGTGGTGGTGAACTTAAATGTTTCCACTGCATCGAGGATAACTTACTGGATGGCTCCGTAGTAATAGCACCAAGTTTCGGCACTAGCGACTCTAGACAGAACAAATTCATCATCATTTTGCCTGTAGTCTGTGAGGTGTTGCAGAGATAAGTCCATTCGCGAGCATTTTTGTGCATCCATTGCGAACAAACTTTGCTATAACCCAGATTACGAACAATGCTATGGACAGACCCTACATACGCACCAACAATTTCTGAAATTTCTCTAATTGAAATTCGACGATTTTCTCCAAGGCCTTCCACACATGCCCTATTGTTTTCTGTTAATACAGTACACCGCGCACCTGGTCGCGGCTCACCCATAATCTTTTCCTTTCCATTCTTACATTTTTTGTACTGTTCCTTCACAGTTGGTTACGCAATACTTGCATTTCCATACACTGGTAACATTCGCGTATGAATCTGCAATGGCTGCACACCCTCAGCGCATAAAAATTGTAGAACCGCACGCTGATCAAGCTTGGACGGATTTTCAACAACAACCGCCATTTCAAAATCGAAGTTTTAAAAGTCAGAATCAAATTCAAACGCCAGAAACTTAGTAATGTGTTGTTTACTAACACTATTAACATTAACAAACGTCATTTGAATTATTGCATTTGTTTTCAAAGCTTGGTTGATCAAAGATGGGCTTCAGTTGAACAAGCCTCGTATAAACTGTAGGAAAAATATTTTAGGACAGATTGAAATAAGCTATGTATAGAAGCTAGCCTACATATTTTTTGGCTGTTCCAATGAGGTTAAATAATTATTATAAATTTATAACTATTATTTTTTACATAAATTAAAACTATGTGTAGGGCTCCATTTTTTTAAATCGATCTCTTAAAGTTCTCTAAAATATTTAAATGCGTTTTATGGATTTGGTCTGCGAGATCAAATTAGTGCGGTATTAGCGAATAATAGACATTAAAACAAAGATATTTAGCGGACATCATATACCCGCAAAACAGACTTTCGCCAATACTGGCTGCTCAGATACTTTTCAATGCGGCATTTCGCACTTACAACTTAGTCTGTATCAGCTGTTAATTTGTTTAGTTTAAATTAATTATCAAAAATAATTACAGAGCGCAATTAGTTGTATACCACTATTATATATACGAATAACAGTGCACAACAAAGAGGCTAAATAGATGTGATGGAAGGCCAGGTTGTAACGTGCGAATTACGGGTTTAATTCCCGGACCATACTTATTTTTGTCTAAATTTTTGTATAGATTTAATTTTGTTTGTGATCTTGTTTACGCAACAACATAATATTGAAAAAGTAAGGCAATAAGAGTCGATGGACGTGTGACTATTGTATCTTCTTCGTGAATGTGTGTGCTTCCTCGAACACGTTTTGCTTATGATATATATAAAACTGAGAACATTGGTGACGTAGTTCCGTATCTCCCAAAAATAAATTTAAAAATGTCTTAATTCTGGGCGAATTCAAACACTGAGCTAAAATCATTCATTATTACTTGATGACGATCAAATGCTTGCGGTGCCTATGTTTCTTAAGTTTGTTATTCTCTCCTTGTTCGTGCTGTTTAATCACTTTATTACAGGCCCAGCCTGAACTCGACCTGGCCCGTTGTTCTGATTTTTAAGGGTCAGGTGTATAATTATATATACAAGGAGGAGGCTGGGCTGGGCCGGGCCGGGCCCGCCATTAACACTGAGTGGAATGCTGTTAAATAAAATATTGATTTTAATGAACAATGAACCATATTCGTAAATCAAATTTCAGCTGAAATGTAATTTTAAGCAAATTCCTTAATGTGACATACAGCGACAACTATGCTAATTAAATATGGAAGTGTTATTTATTTCTGTGTTATGAATATTGGGCAGCACATAGTGTAGTACCACTAGATTTGAATATGATTTAGGATGGTTTACAGGTTTATCTCGATTACTGAACTCAGCATTACTAAATCCTGACAATTCCCATAGTAATTGCGATACAAACTGATAACATCTGTACACTATATACTAGAAACTATGTTCTATTGGACTTTTTTTTACATCCTTTCCTAGTATTTTAATATACAGAGTGAACCCCTGAAAAACTAATACTTCAACCCAAAATTAGATTTATTTCACAATCAATATTATTTTAGATTGGAATTAGATATAGTAGGGGCAATGGATCAAACGATGCGTGCCATCTACAGAATCAAACCAATACCAAACTAAGAAAACAGAAATAAGTACTTCTTTTTTGTCAAATATTAAGCAATACAATAAAATAAACTATCAGTTATAACCAAAAATGAAAAGGTTTGCGTGCAATTGTTAATGTTTTTTTAAGTATTCGCTTTAATAGAAAGAGAGAGAAATCAATGATTATAGTATTTCTCGGGACATTGCGTTGGCAGCTCCGAATAGAAGACATACATATCGACCTTCGATCGATTTAGAAATTATACCGATCCTAACCTCACATCTTACACGCCTTCCCTGTGATTCCTTCGTGTTACATCATGTGATAGTGTTTGTAGATTACTTATTTACCTACTTCCTCTTCTTTATAGGTCATTGACCTGTTCTACATCGTTTTCAAGCGTCCAACTGTCCTTCCACCTTTTTATTTTGGTGGTCGTCCCCTTGATCGTGCTCCTTGTGGTCTAGTATTCATACATATATTTATGAGCCTGTTTTCTGACATTCTTTGTACATGTTCATGCCTTCTTCTTTTCCTTCTTCATCTTTCTAAAACTAACTAATAATCAAATTTACTTCCTTCTGGCCATTTAAGCTTCATCTATTTTTAGTAAATCCGTGTTTTCTAAGTGATACTCTTTCTATCTCGATGCTCGAGTGAAACAACACCTTCATTTGAAATACATCATTAAAGGCATTGAGATGGTGGCAGTTGCTTTTGACATTCAAACATGAAGATGATGCAAAATTTTGAATAATTTTTAGTTTTTCTAAAAAAAGTTTAGTGTGATCCTCTCCGTGTCAAAGTTAAGAGATCGATTGAAATGTACAGTTCATTATTAAGTTAGATTACTTCAATGTTTACCATTTTTGTAAAGCATCTTCTTGTATTCATTTCATATCTTTTACATTTCTGTTTTCTGTATAACTTGCAATGATACATTTTCTGCTGTTACATCTTGTTATATATCTTGATTATTAAGAATATAGTAGTATTAGTAGTAGTATATTGCTATAGTACTTGAATATAGTGATGTAGTACCTACATATACTTTTAAGTCAATAGGTTTGATACACTTTCAGAATAATTTTTTTGCAGCATAGTATAACAGGTCATATTGTTTACAACAACATAATGGTATTTAAAGCAACACAACTGTGATTGAAATACTGGCTCTCATTTATAAATTATCCATAATACAAGTGTGTCCCAGCAAAAAGCTGTTCCTGTTGCAAAAATATTATTTTAGATTGGCATTAGATATAGTAGGGGCAATGGATCAAACGATGCGTGCCATCTACAGAATCAAACCAATACTAAACTAAGAAAACAGAAATAACTACTTCTTTTCTGTCAAGTATTAAGCAATACAATAAAATAAACTATCAGTTATAACCAAAAATGAAAAGGTTTGCGTGCAATTGTTAATGTTCTTTAAGTATTCGCTTTAATAGAAAGAGAGAGAAATCGATGATTATAGTATTTCTCGGGACATTGCGTTGGCAGCTCCGAATAGAAGACATACATATCGACCTTCGATCGATTTAGAAATTATACCGATCCTAACCTCACATCTTACACGCCTTCCTTGTGATTCCTTCGTGTTACATCATGTGATCCTTCCCCATCTTTCTATGTCGTCTACATTGCATTGATCTCGTATTATATTGTTGTTTACCCTATCTGCTAACCTTTTTTCTGTTATTCTTCATAGTACTTTCATTTCGTAGTAATTGTTTGGTTTTCTTAGTGTCTGCGCGTGTTTCTAGGCTGTAAGCCGTTATTGGTCATACGCAAGCTTTGTATATCCTCGTTTTTGCTTCAATACTTAGATCTTTATTTCTCCAGACGACATCTCTTAAGATGTTTGTGGATTATACCTTTATAACCAGTGGAGTTAATGTTACGCGGGTTGTACAGCTAATGTCTATTGAAAATTCTTTCAGTGGTAGGCTTACTGATTCTACGACGTCGCTAATTTCACGACATTATTCGTGACGTGCAACGATTGACTGGTTACCCGAAGTATACACTAACAACGTCTGCCAGGACATTTGTATATGTTGGGCTGCAGTAGTAGTTGCCAGATTCTAAAACTTATATAATACATCCTGTATTTATAATCATAAAGGTTCCATATATCTTCCATGATAATAGTTTCTTTATTTTTTATATCAATACATTTTTGTTTAATATATTATTTCTTGACCTGCTTTATTTATATATGGCCGTTGGTTGTGAAGTAAAATTCTTAATTGCGAACGTATAATAAGTTTTTTAATACGTGTGATTGGCGTTAATAGAAATATTATTTAAAGCTCTGGGTGCTTTGTTTATCCTCAGTTTCTAAAGCTTACAAAAAATTGAGAACCGTTACGCATATTGTTGTATGAAGTGTAAAATATGGACGATGTAGAAATAGTCAGAATATGTTTCAAGCAGGAACATACAGTGTGTCCTAGTTAAACAGCAGACTGATGTAGAAAGCATAGCAGAGGTAAAAATAGCTGGAGAGGAAAAGTATAGTACTTTTTACGAAGGTTGTGTAGCAGAAAATAAAGTTGAAGTAGAGGAAGAATATCAGGTAGTCCAGAAAGCAGTTGACATTGAATGTCCTGCTAAAGGACATTTTTTTTCGTAGAGGGTTATTGAGCAATAAAACCGAGAAAAACTAGTAACTAATGAAGATACAAGCGCTAACTGTCGAGTCTCAGCGAAGAATGATTTTATTTCATGTTATTATTATTTAAATTAAAATTTCTTTGCTTACAGGATACAAACGAGCAGTCAGGGCATTGATGTATTTTAAAAAACCCTTAAAGTCGGTAAAACTAACTTTTAATCAAATTTACTTCCTTCTGGTCATTTAAGCTTCATCTATTTTTAGTAAATCTGTGTTTTCTAAGTGATACTCTTTCCATCTCGATGCTCGATTGCACAACACCTTCATTAAAGGCATTGAGATGGTGGCAGTTGCTTTTGACATTCAAAGATGAAGATGATGCAGACTTTTGGAAAATTACCAGCCTTTCTAAAAACTAAGTCTAGTATGATCCTCTCCATGACTCAGTTTAGTTTACTGTATGGAGAGCTTCTCCAATATTTACCATTTATGTAATGATAGCTTCTTGTATTCATTTCATATCTTTTGCGTTTTTGTTATCTCTATAACTTGCAATGATACACCTTCAGCTGTTATATCTCGTTATATATCTTGATTATTAAGAATATAGAACTAAATTTCTATAGTACTTGACTGTAGTAATGTAGTACATATACTTTTAACTCAATAGGTTGGATAGACTTTCAGAATAATTTTTTGCAGCATAGTTAAACAGGTCTCATTGTTTACAACAACATAACGGTATTTAAAGCAACACATCTATAATTGAAATATTGGCCCTCATTAGTCACTTATCCATAATACAACTTTGTCGTAGCAAAAAGCTGTTCCTGTTGCAAAACTAGAATTATTTTAATTTTCCATAAAATGTTAGTAATTCATTAATCAATACATATTTACCATTCCATAATTGATTTCATAACATCTGATTGCCCAGAATGTCCTACAGTATATTGAGATCCATGGAATTAAATGGTAATTGTTAACTAGCCGTCTGTGAAGCAGCAGAGAACTGCAATTACACGAGAATTATCTAAGTAATCTAAACATTCGTAGTTAGTCGAATGAAATTGCAGCCTGAATGACTGAAATCCTTCCAATATTATAACGAAACGGTTTTAGATGAATGGTCTTGTTACGGCAATGTGAAATACCATTTATACGCTTTTAACTGTTGTTGGTTTGGCGTTGAACTACGGCGTTCATCGAGTGGTTGTTTGCACTGCCGCGCTCTACTGACTTGAAGTTCTAGTTCGTATATTTCTACAGCCAATGTTCGTATCGTGATTACATTAGCAATTAGTGCACTTTGGACTTTATGATGCCATTCGCGCAGTTTTATGGAGCATAATATGTACTATTTATACGTACGTGTACGTGAAAATGGAACCTGTTTCCGTGAAATAGCTGCGGCTTACAGCTGTTATATATTCTTAGTGCTTGATCTATCTAGCGTAAATAACTCACCTGTGTGGGAGGAGGGCTTAATTCAGGTTTACATTCAACATGCAGTACTTTAGTTAAAAGGCGAAACCTGTATATCTATCTACAATTAGACTATTGTAAACTATTATATGCTAAAGTTAGCGATTTAGTTCTGCTTAGTTGCATTTACATCATGGTCGTTAGTTCTCTAACTATACCAATACTATTGATATTTAAGTTTACATGACTAAAGTGGTGTTTATCTAAAACTCCGATATACTTGTAAGCAACGGATATTTAAAAAGTTTTATAGGAATATCGCTACGGTTGTCGGCAATGTACGTTCATCAATCAGTAGATAATTAACTGTCAAATGCATCCGCAAGCAATAACTATTATTTTATATGATTTTATTGTTTTTTGTGCACATAAAACATACATAAAACCAAATGTTCGTAGAAGTAGGGTATTCTTATAATTATCTTGTTTTTCGTGTAGCAAAATGGTGGGCTAGTTAGGAAACAAAGTATTTATGATTAAATATTTCTCTTGTACAGAAACCAAATTAAAGAGATTTGGAAGTATTCAGTACAAAACCTTGAAGGATATTATAATGAATTTTCAAATGCTAACGCTGACTATAAATCGTTTATTGGAGTCCCAAAGCGGTCTTCCATATAATTCGTGGTACAGAAAGCTTTACTTGAAAGAAGTGTAGTGAGCGACCATAGATACATCTAGGAACATACAAAAATGCTTCTAAAGCCCTCATAGCTTATCACAGCAAACTTAGGAATCAAATATGTAATTAACCATATTTGTTAGAGCTAGTGTGATCCAGTGGCTAGAGTATTGGGCTCCGGTGCAAAAAGTCGGAAGTTCCAATCCCCGACACGATGCCCGACGGGGCGGCCTACTCAGTCGCTTTAGATAATTGGTTAATAATGCGGTTGTCTACTGTGTGATGCTCACCACATCACCAATGCGTCATTATTTGGTTCGCGATAACCATAGCTTGACACAGGTTCACCTTTTCAAATCATGCCGTGTTAAACATAGCTACCCTACCGCCACCGCTTACTTAAACCCCTTTTTTGAACCCGTTACTTGGCAGGAGTACTATGTAATTTGTTCCTAAAAAATGCTGTGATAAGATGTAAGAGGTTTAAAAGTATCTTTTACTACTTATCTAGCTGCATCATAGTTTTCATACTGATCGTCCACTACACTTTTTTCTGATAATATTGTTTATTGTTGCGGAGGGTTATGGAAAATTAGTATAATATTCTTCCCGGTTTTGTATTTAATATCTCCAAATATCTTTGATCTTGGTTGATTTGCGAAAGTAATACTTGATTCTAAACAGGTACACTATTTTGGTATAAAAAGGAAGAAAATTTTAAGAATGATTCCGGATTACTACTATAAACAGTTGGTTTGATGTAGTTGTAGTCCTGTCAGCTGGCAGGAATATCCTTTACCAATAACCGAAATTTATTCCTATAAAACTGAGTCAACAAAATTTACCATTTGCCTACTTGATCCCCTTTTTTGAACACCCGTTACTTCGTATGGAACAAGCACTAATATTTCTACTACAACATGACAGTAGTATTTTTCATACTCATACCGTTTTCACAAACCTGTAGTGTTCTAAAGTTGTGATGACGTATAGTAGTTTAAGAAGCATTTTTTATTTCCGTAGCTACATCGATAGTTTTCACACTGGTTATACATTACTCTTCTTTCCGGTAACACTTCCTGTTTCACAAATTCATTTTACAGACCGATTTAAGATTACTTTGAATTGTTTGTAAAACAGCGGAAGCATTTAGGAATTCAGTATAATATTCATCACAATTTTGTACTAAACAAATCCAAATATCATTTTGGCTGCGTTGTGAGAGCAACACTCGATAATATAGTTCTGTTCTAACGTGTACACCGTTTTGCTACTATAAAACGAAGAGAATCATAAAAATACTTCCCGTATTACTATCTAAACAGTTGGCGTTTGGTGTATTGCAGAGAAAACCCACAAAATCCAATTGACAATCATATCCAATAATTATTGCTCACGGATGCAACATCTGATAGTTATTTATCAACTGACTGAAGAATGTACATTGCGGTAGCCAACGCGTTATGTCTATAAAACGGATGCTTTTTCGAACACCCATTGCTTTACATTAAACAGATACTAAATTTTATAAAACATTGCCGTAGTATTCTTCATATTTACTGTTTTAAAAAATGTGGTAAATTATATAATTTATTGGGGTTTTTAGAAGTAATTTTTATTATTTCCCTGATTACATCGATAATTTTCACACTGGTTGTCCACTACACTTTTTTCTGATAACGGTTCCTGTTTCATGAGTTAATTTTACAGATCGATTTAGGATTACTGTTATTGCTTATAGTCAGTAGCGGCACAGGAAAATTTAGTATAATATTCTTCACGGTGTTTTGCTTAATACCTCCAAATGGCTTTAACCTTGGTTGATTTGCGAAAGCAACACTTAATTCTAAACACTTTCTGCTCTAACATTTACACATTTGCCACAATAAAAGAAAGAGAAACTTTTGACATTTTGAAAAGGCACGTTAGCTCGTTGGAGAGTAGTGGTCGTTTTTCAAATAGTAAGTTAAATAAAACACTCTTAAAAATATCCGAACGGAAAAAATGAGTATCTCTAGGGACCACCCGGCAAAGCCACCACAGGATCCGAAACGAGAGCAAAAACAAAATGATATAAAATAAATGAAGACTTCAAAGCTCGTTGTCTGACGCGCGGTCGATAAGTTGGACTTTGATGTTTCCATCGCTTGATTTAATAATTCCCCAGAAGAAGAGAAAGAAGCGCCAAATAATGAAACGGCTTCCGTAATTAGGGATTTTACGGTCATTAGGGATCATCCTGCCACATCATTCTTGTTATTTTTCTAATTATCCGAAATGAATCCAATATTTTTTATTCAAGACTAGCGAATTAATCCGATAATATTACAGAATGCCTTTCAGATAATCTGTATTAGGGAAACGCAGAGGAGAGTACATTATTATGTTGTGTATGGCTTGTTGATCTAAATGCTTGGAGACAATTATTATCAACATCGATCAGACCAGTACAAAGCTTGCATTCAGAGACAGCTAATTCGCACTGAAACTATATGCTGCAAGATTGATTTGAACATTGAAACTGATGGAAATGCTCCAGGGCTTAGATGTAAGTGGAGGGATATACACAGGTACGTGAAATTGCACTACAAACATGCGGTATTGTCTGTACTATCTAGGGAGGCGTTAACGATTTTTTATTTGAAAACTTCCTATTTACATAAACTGTTTAGGCTACGGATGAACTCTACGTTACAATGGTATAGATAGAGGTCGATAGTATTTCATAAACTTCTAAAAATACAACTTGATTCAAGCTAACTTATAAAATGGTTGGAGGAAATTATGTTTGCAGTAATGTTGGATGGATTAAGATTATTCAGGAGAAAAACGTTAATAAAATAGCTTCAGTTTAACAAAGCTTGTATAAATGAGTACCTTCAAAATATTGCAAATTATATAATTCGGCATCCCTTCCACCTGTCTAAATATTTTCGATATTCCAAACAACCCGTCGATGCAAGCGAGATCTAACCTCATTCGCCACATAAGGGACATATCGTATGTATTCGTATATCTCGAGGCAATACAGTTTTCCATTCAACTGGAAAATTTTGTTTTGCTAGATCTATATGTGGATTGCTTGGTATCTAATTAGTTGTGGCGGTGTAACCTGGTATATTAACTGCTCCTGTCAGAAAATATTAAATGATTAGCAGTTTGTTACGGGCCAAACGAGCTTTTTCGCCGACCCGCAACCGGATAGGTGGAAAAAGGCTTGCAGCTTAGCTCAGAGGAGTAGGGGGGTTCGCGGAAATCGCTTACGGGAGGAAATCTTCCTGGTTGTGTACAGAGTAGGTCAAAATTAGCTGACGCCACCTTCCAAATCACGGTTGATTGTAGGTTCTCGTGGAAGGCCGAGGAGCCGACAGCTTACGGGAATCGAACTCACCTTTATTGTGGCCCCTCCTGTTTATAAAGCTTGCAAAATTCATACACACACAAATACAAGTACAAAATAATAAAAATGTAATGAATTTTAAAACACATGATTGAACGACTGGAAATGACAAGACAAAAATGACGGCAAATGGTAATTTTATAGCTCTGTATTACAAATAGTTAATTTGAGCGCTCAAGCGGAGGGACTCGCCGTCGCTGGAGTACGTTATTTAACTTGTCCAAAAGACTACGTGGCCAGTGGCGTCGGAGTTTACACGAATAGCACAATATATATAATTACTCTTTACATTTAGTAATACAAAAAAAGGGACAACCGGCGACTGAAGGTTGCTTCTTGTTACATACCAAAAAAAAGGTTCAATTACTTAGAATTTTGCAAGTTGCCGCGTAAAAGGGTTTTTTTTCACCACACAAGAAAACTAGGTCCTTTACCTTAACTTCCGGTAAAAGCAGGCGCACAATTCTGGTTGTTGTTTTCAAGATGCAGGTACAGTCAGGGGTATTTTCAGGTCCGGCAAAAGGTAGAGGACTTCTTCAGAAAACTTTGGGACGAAACATTTGTTGGAACACATGCTTCAGAAGTCGTTTGTGATTGAAGATGTTTATATTCCAAGAATGAGTTTGATAATCCAGATCAAAATCCTGAATTTAGATTATTGCTATTATAGAAATAAAAATGTCCACAAATAAACAATAAATAGATATTTGATATTCTTAATTAATTATTAGCAAATGGTTAAGTGCTGCCTGTAATAGATACAACATTAGAGCGGAATTTTGAATAGTATAATAACTAATACATATATAAATATATCTCATTTAGCCACTAGTGAGGTTAATTGGCTCTCGTATATGAAATTAACGTTATAGAATTTAATAGTGTTTTTTGATTTGCAAATAGCGCTAAGAATATTGAAACTGGAACGAAGACAGACTAAACGAAAAGGAAATGACTGATTAAAGAAATGGAACCTACAAATGCTATTGATATATTTGGTTGTAAAGAAACAAACCAGAAATGAGAATGGACCTACAAAAATTCGAAGTGGTTAGAGAATTCCCGGAGATTGTATTTTTTGAACGAATATAAACGATGTAAACGCAACTAGAATTCTGATAGTTATAAGAATTCTAGTTGCATCTCCGACATAGATTATAATCTATGCGGAGATGCATGATTGAAATTTTCATTCTGTGCGAATTACAAAACCAATTAGGTAAGGAAAAAGCTAAAAATCCATACTATAACATACAAGATAAAGGATTAAGTAAAGAGAAACGTCTAATGAGTATACCGTTAAGGAAGAAGTTTAAGTCTTCTAATTTACCTCGAATCATCAATTCGATATTGAGAATATCTTGAAATCTAGATGATATATGATTGATACGATACTGTTCTTAGAATTCATCAATTCGAATACATTATCACCAACATCAGTGAATAGTTCATAGATCATATTTGGTTAATAAACAAGTAAAAATAATTTGGAGCAGCGTTGTTATCTCCATGGATGACGCCATATTGCTAGTGTGTGTAAACTTAAATAGAATTAAACTTCAAAAAGTAAATGTCCAATCTAAATTCTGAATATTTTAATAAACAATAAGTGGTCTTTGTATTGTTTGAAAGACAACTACTAGAATTTAGAAACAACTTACTTAAATGAAAACCAGCTCAACATGCTGGTGGATTTATCAAACTTTTAAGAGTCATTAATAGGATTCTAATTTTAAGTCTATGCCCAATATTACATAATTTATTCACTTTCTGAGCTTTGTATTCCAAATATTCAAACGATCCCTACATTTTTCATATGTTATAAATACAGCCTAACGTTTTTAAAATATAATAAAAGTTCTAAAAAAGTTTTGAAGAAAACATTTAAGTTACATGGGCACAGAGTTGCTAAACTTCCGCTTAGAATCTAATAAAGTTGGTCCCTAGATCATCAGTTTCGACCGCACTGACATCCAGAGCGATTACTAGCGCACCAGGATTACTTTTAGGTGCACAACTTTAGAAGATATTGTACCCTAAACTTTATTATGTAGTGAGGTAATGCTTATTCTGAGATATTACCCCGAATATTGGGTCATTTAACCTGCGATTTATTCAAGTGGCTTCCTCTTTCCTTAAATTATTCTACCTCGAATAGGTTATTTTAATGACTCCTTTAAGAAACTGTTGCAGCGAGGAAATTGTTTCTGCAAACTGCTTTAAAAATTACCCCATCGCATCTTACATCTAAATTACATAATCCCATTTTCATAGATGGAAAAAAAACTATAGAGTTAGCAAGTTGTCTTCGTAGTTTATGCAGCTCATTATGGTTTTAACCATTCTTCCCTCATGATTATGGGTTTAAACATTTGCCCTAATGGGAGTATAATGAAATATGGCACATTTTCCCCTAAACTCTTTATAAATGCAAGTTGGGGAAAGCTTGAATGTTGAGTACGTAGCGGTGACTATCTAAACAAATACCCAATAAATCGTGTGCGTGAAGTGGTTGGTTCTTTTATTTCACGGGTTTTAGGGAGCTAAATGGGATATGAAATAACCGGGAGATGCAAAGAAGATGCTAACGCAGTAATAGCGCTGCTTTTTTATTTGGCTTGTACACGTTGTTTGCCATGCATTTGAATACTTGATAAGATAAGGGTGACGTTGATGTGTTTAGGGTGGTGCATATGAATGCGATTGGAGCTTTAGCTGCTCATTTAACACTTAATGAGCAAAACGAACTGTAATTTTCGTCTGGTTGAATAATTGGCCTTTTCGTTTGCTTGTCGTTGTTACAGTGACCTGACAAATTATTACAAGCTGTTATTCTGAAACAGCCGCCCTATATCTCGAGGCTGATGTATAGTTTGTCTTCATTATGCGGAAGTTGCAATATGTATGCGCAATAAACGAATTGCAATGGCTGCCGCTGTTACATAATTCATATCACTTTATCGTCCTTTGATTGCGATAATTTTTAATGTGCATTAGTACGACCTTATCGGACATTTTACATTTATGGTAGGAATATGCAGTGTTATTATACTACATGGTTTTTGAACATCGTTAAACTTACTAGAAAATACAAGCACTCCATCTGTATCACGTTAAATTCAAATACAACTTGTATGGATTTACAAGAAAATGGTGGAAGTATACAAACATTCATCAAAAACTTTCATCACGATGTAGTTTAGATAAATACTTCAAACTGGAGTTTTTCTTTACAATTGTAAATCGAAGTAATGGTATTGTTATTCTTCATTCTTTGTTATAATTATTCAAAAACAAATTATTGATTACTCTAATGCGCCTTAAACACACTATTATAATAATAATAATAATGGTGAGGCTCTATACCCCATGAAGCGGTTGTAGCATGCCAAATTCAAGACACGTGGAGATGTGTTCAGTATCACAAAGTAGACAACCGCAGATTACCCCTTGCTCATTCGAACGCAGGTATCCAGTTATTTAAAGCGACCGAGTAAGCTGCCCGCCAGGCATCAAGTTGTGGATTCGAACTCCCGACCATCGACATCGAACCTAGTATTTTAACCACTGCACTACACACCACATACAGGATGTTAATGAATTGTAGGGACAAACTTCGAGGGCTTGCAAAACACAACAAAGCAACTTTTGTTAATAAATGTGTGGTCAAAAATGTTTCCTTTAGAAAATAGAGCCTCTTAAAGATTCTTTAAAAAGTACCTAAAAATAGGCAAACCAAATTGCATTTTAAAGTATTTTGTACAGGTCACACGGAATTTTGATAAAAAAACGATCTAGACATAGATGCATTCTAATAACGTCAATTTTGACACAATTCGATATTTTTGTGCTCGCGTGTACCAAGAACATTTTTCGAATAGGAATCGTCCATCGGACAAGCCTTTAGTGTAGTTTCACGTCGGTTGCGGGTGGAAGGTACATTCGTTGTCAACAGACACAACTGTGGAGCTACCAGAACAAGGCGAACGGTGGATTTTGAGGAAGAAGTTTTGGAGAGAGTGGCTGAAAATTCTTCTACTAGTTCAAGAGCCATCGCTCATGAAATGGGAGTGAACCATGTTTCAGTATGGGAGGTACTACATGAGCGGCAGCTACATCCGTACCATCCACAGAAGGTACAAGCCATGGTTCAAGCAGATTTTCCCAGAAGGAAATTTGAAGAATTTTGCCTGGAATTTCTGCGGCGGTGTAATGAGGATCCAGAATTCCATTCGGTTTAGTGACGAGACATCTTTTACAAAAGAAGGAATATTCAACAGTAGAAACAGTCACATTTAGGACGATGAAAATCACCATGCTATGGTTCAAAAAGGATACCCGAAAAGATTTTCAGTAAACATTTGGGCCGGGATTATTGGCGATAGACTCATTGGACCATATCTGCTACCCCAAAGGTTAACAGGAGCAATTTATTTTAATTTCTTGCGCCATCTCCTACCTGAACATTTGGAAGATGTTCCACCTCAAATGTGGCTGCAGCACGATGGAGCACCTGCTCATTTTTCGGCGGAAGTCGGGGAATTTTTAAATAAGACTTTTCCCAACAGATTGGTAGGTCGAGGAGGGCATGTGGCGTATCCTCCGCGTTCTCCTGATTTGACCCCATTTGATTTCTTTTTGTGGGGTCATGTTAAAAGCGTTAGTGTACTACCCCAGTTGAAACTGTGAAGAACTTACGACTCGTATTCTTGCTGCATGTGAAGAAGTTCAACAGACTCCTGGTATATTTGGAGCGGTGCGCAGGAATTTACTTCGTAGATGTGCTTCGTGTGTAGAAGCTGGGGGGCGACATTTTGAACATTTACTATGCTTTTGTTAACTTTTCAATTAGTTATTGTAAATTTTTCAAATAGGTGATTTTTGCTTTGTAATTTTGGTTTTTTTTTATTGCTTAGTTTTGAAACATTTTGTTAATTAATTTATTTTAAATTAAATTTGAATTTGAGAAGTGGGGAAAGAGGGCTTTATTTATCCTGTATTAATTTCTGTCGTTATGGAAACAAATGGTAGTAAATTAAGTTGCCTGCATTTACGTGCTTCTTAAAGAATCTTTGAGAAGCTCTATCCCTGGAAGGAAACACTTTTGACCATACATTTATTAACAAACAATGTTTGTATACTTTAAGCCCTAGAAGTTGGTCCCTGCAGTTCATTAACACCCTGTATAACCTTCGGCCAATTAAAATATGGTTTTAAACTTTGTATACATCGTATGATTTTCTATTTATGCTGAGCGCCTCCAGTAATCTATTTCTATAACTTCCAAATCCTTCTTTGTTTTTTTCTGTTAATTACCGTGCTTCCGCACCATATGTTGCTATATTTTTCACTATACTATTATACATTTGTTTCTTCTTTATTGGCGTTCTTGTCTCATAATATCGAATCAAGTAATCTTATGGCTTTTTTCCATTCATTCATACTACCATTCCCCCTCGGAACCGCTTTCGCATTACTTCAGGGGGGTGCGGTCGTCCCTTACATACTATCCATTCATGTAAAATGCCCCCTAAACTTAACTAAGTGAAATACGGTCGCCTCAGCCAGGGTTTGAACACGCGGCCAATTGGCCGCATTTCAATGTGACCTCGGCTGACAGCGCGTATTTGCACTTGCACTCACCCACCTAGGTCCCTAATCTTATGGCTTGTTTTCCTTTTATTGTATTGCTTTTCACTGTACTGGCGGCCATTCCATTTTTATCCGTATGGACTACTAGATATGTATACCGATCACATCCTTTTATTTTTTCTCCATTATCAATTGCATTCGTATTTATTTTCAGTCCCCACTTCCCTTGCTCTTTAGCCGATTTCCGCACCATGTTCTGTGCTGCAAGAACTTGGTCGTCCTCAAAGTTTAATGAATACAGGGCGATGTGGTTCATGTCAATTCCCATCCCTTCGCCTTTATTCCTCCCCACTTCCGTTGCTTTATCAACATATAATTTTAATAGAATAGGTAAAATGGCGCAGCCTTGTCTTAGTACTGTACTTATTTTGTAACCCTTCGATAACATCTTTTTCATATTCACCGTTAATGTTTGGTCCTTTTATAATTTTGTACAGCTCGAATCAATGTAGTACTTTTAACGTCTCCCAAACTCTATACTGTGGTACCGCTCGCAGTGGTCTCCAAAGCGGGGTACGCGAGGTGATACATGGGGGTACACCAAGTTTTCCCGTCAAAATACTGTACGTGTGTCCTGGCCGTGGTCAACAGTCTCTCTAATCTTTTGCTTGAAACTGCCAATCCATAACATACACACACAAACGTGTATATGTATATAGATATGAAATAACTTGATTTCTGAATACTTTTATATAAATAGGTGTATATAATTAGCTAAACCACATTCATATATGCTGTATAGGGAGTCCGCGCTATAAATGTTTTCTATCTTAGGAGTATGCGATCAAACAAGTTTGTGTGAGATCGGCAAATATTAGATCTCTTCCAGTGTTTATGTTTTTTTGTATAATTCGAGATAGAGTGAATATATTGTCCGTACAAGATCTTCCTTCTCTAAATTCACTTTGTTTGTCTAATTCTTGACCTCTCTATTGTTCTTCTACTTTATTCCTCAGTCCTTATACTTAGTGTGCTCGTTACTGATATTTTTCTATAGTTTTATATTTGTCTTTCTTTCCTTTTTTGGTTGTCGGATATTATGTGCGCTTCCTTCCATTCAGCTATTGGTGGCCCCTCACTTATTATTTTAGTGATTAGAATCTATTTTAATCTATTACTAATATTTTAAAGAGTTTTTTGGTGCCTTGCCTTACGAGCTTTGTCGGAATATTCTCTGGTTCTTTCCGTATTATTATACCTTTCATAGTTCTTCTTTGATATCTCTACATGCTCATCTTGTCGTATTTCTGTTTCCTCTTCTGTCTGAAATTGTGTCCCATTTTCCGTCAGAAGTCTGTGGTAATACTCTTCCTATTGTTTGTTGAAAATCAAATAGAATTCAACAGTAAGATAAAGATTCGCGATCGGATTCCACGTGTGGCTTGATTCATAACCTCAAATTATTAATCCTTTTGTTTTCGGCTGTCACCATGTGCTTAAATAGACGTAAGTGTGAATTTATAGAGCCGATTGGCAACAGTTCAAAATAGTATGAATACTTTAAGGGTATACTGGAAACGTACGTCGGAACTGCTCAGGAGAATTTGACGGTTTTAAAATTTACTTTGTCTTCCAGTCATTAACAATATAGGTACGACAGTTATAAGAGATGGAAGAGGCAATTCGTAAAACTAATTTAAATGAATTAAGGCTACGTGTGTCACGATGGTGGATTTAATTAATCGTTTTAATTGAATATTTTTATCGAACATTTACACACGAACGAAACACAAAACCAATATTGAAGCATTTATTTATTACTTTATACTACTTAATTAGAAACATATATTGCAATAGCTCATTGACTAAAAGAGGCCATAAAATACATAATGCTGTATATTATATCTAGATCAACCTACTAGGAACTAAACTGATCAAAAATATAACTGAGGTTAATGCCGTTTCAGTAATTAGATGTATCTATAAATTATATTGCATATTAAAGAATATCTGTTATGTATTCATCAATCTGTTTTATTGAATTAAACGACTAATGGGTAAGTTAACATGAACGATATTTACTAGCAGTAACTTATTGGAATCATCTATCCGTAATGTTTTTTTTCCTATTTATGTCGGTTTTATTAGCTTAATTAATGCAATAAATCGAAAAAATATCTAAGTAATATTATTGAATGATTATCACATCAGCTGAATCTAATTTACTTGCATTATTTAATTAAGAGGTACTAATTAAATTAGTATAGTTTTGATGATCACCTGTGCCATCTATGAATAATTTTGTTTTGTTTACGATCAGAGATAGGATAAATAGGTTTCAATAGTAATTATTTGCTAATTACATTTAAGTAATGTTCTTAAAGTTGGGCATTACAGACTACTAATTGCTATTTCCTGACAAAGCCGACATAAAAGACATAGTTACAGTACATCCATGGTGGTGTACCTCTGTTCTACACTCAGAGTATTTACTAAATCTAAACTTCACTTAGAATTTACCATATTTTGTACATTTGCTTCTACTTCTATCAGCATGTTAAGATTTTATAAGTTGACTGATTACAGAACTGCATAATAGTCGTCAATATAACATGTTAAACTAACATTTGCGGTGCAACTCACTGATGCGTGTTCAAATTGTTATCTGCACAATATGCGATTTCAAACTCCACTTACATATTCAAATATAACGGAATATTCTGCCATTCTTTCCCAAATGCCACATGAAAATCGTTGTTGCAGCATGTTCCAAACATGTGCTATAGGGTTTCCATCCGGAATGCATGCTGGCCAGTTTAGGTATTCTATTCCTATTCCATTCAGATATTCAGTGACCCACTTCGCTGAATGCGGCTTTAGTACAAAATCAATGCCGATAAATGGAGCAAATAGAGCTACGTAATTTGCCAAAACCTCTTCAATATACGGTCCTGCCGTCAGCGACCCGCCATGTATAACGATCAATTCGGTGCAGATCTGCATCGATATTTCTATCCACATCATCACTGAACCTCCTCCCTGGCTAACTCGGGGGTTGCAAGTGCATTACGCGAATGGTTTTCCCATTCGTCTCCATACTCGTTTTCTTTCATCTGGTGAAGGTAGGCAGAACCTAGACTCATCTGTAAATAGTGCCAGGTCCATTGTGCTATAGTTCAATTACAATGTTCCCAGCAATTTGGGGTCTGGCTGCTTGGTCACGTGGTAATAATTTTAGTACAGTTGCTGGTCTACAAGCTTTCAATTCAACTTCTTGTAACCTTCGACGAACTATTCACACACTTATATCTGTACCTTAAACCTCGTGAAGTTGATTTTTTGTCTGTATGTAAGTCAAATGGCGATTCCTTTGAAGCTTATATTACTAAGAACAGGAAATCAGTCATCGGTAACAGTTATTTTTCGTTTCCTACCAGAACTCGGCCTCCGCGTATTTCCGTTCAAGTAGTCTTTGAATGGCGAAGGGCTGATATTAGACACTCTAGCCACACCCCGTTGACTTCGCCCATCCTTCGCAAGACCTGCAGCTTTTGCACAATTTGCAGCAGAATGAATACAGAAACCTACACTGGGAATGACAGTAAATGAAAAACAGTCAAAAAAGAATAACAAATTGAAGGCAGAAAATTTCATTTTTTTTAATTAGTGCTTAAATAATCTGATAAGTACCATATACCACACGCTTTCACTTTTTGAGACAAATACTAATGCACTGTCAAAACATTGATATGGCAAAGCACGAACCTGTTTGACTTGGGGGTTTGCGCAGAATGTTTCTGTTTGTTTCGAAAATCAGTACCGCGAGAACTGAAAAAGCTAGTAATAACTTGAAATCTGAATCATTGTCTTCCTTCATTCTTGATTCTCTAAGAAGCATTGAAAAATAATTAGAATCTATCACAAATCCCTGTCTGATTTTTAAGAAAATATTATTTTATATATATTCTTTGAGGCTTTCGCGGTTTCTGGAACTGTCAATATTACAATTTACTTTCGGCTTAGACCGCGTCGTCATTTGGGCACTACACCCAGCATTATCAGGTAAAGACCGACCTGTAGTTTGTCTGCCTTTACAAGTATTTGCTCTAGAAGTTTGAGCCATATTTGTTCGAAGGCTCTGCCTGCCTAAACAGGGCCGTGTGCTTATATTAACCAAACCTTGGGGCGGACAAGGATTTGATCTTGATGTATTTTGTTTGCCAGGACAATAATACAATAATAATCGGCTTGTGCCTGTTAGCTGTTTGTGAACCCATACAAACTAACGTTTAGCAAGACATTGCAGCTTGCATCTTCAAAGTGAATAGAACACTGTTCAACGGTGTTCTCTTCACCCTGTCCGCCCCAAGGTTTAAATAATCTAAGCACCCGGCCTTGTTTAGGCAGGCAGGGCCTGCTCAATGGCTCAAACTTCTAGAGCAAATGCTTGTAAAGGCAGACAAGCTACAGGTCGGTCTTACCTGATAATGCTGGGTGTGGTTCCCAAATGACGACGCGGTCTAAGCCGAAAGTAAATTGTAAATTGATGGTTTGATAGAGTTATATTATGAGCTCATTAGAGGTATGGGCCACCGTACGCAGGGCGGAGGAGGAAATACGAAGTATTGAAATCTATTTAAGTGTAATCTTTTTGTCTAATCAGTAATCTCTGTTATGTTCATTTTGCGAAAATGCATTTTATTTTTAAATTTCATAATCGAAGATTAATGTTCATTGAATAAACGTATAAGTGCCATATGCCATTTTTAAGACATCCTCATAGTTTCTTCCATCGTAAAACACCAAAAGTTTTATGGGAAGTACTACAACAGTGATGCTATGATCAAAAACAGAAGCAAAATAGTAGGTGTCTCTTTGTACTAGCAGTGTAGTAAACTAAGATAGCTCTTACATGTAACGGAAGTTACTTTTACGTGCTAGTTACCCAATATTGTGTATAAAATAGCTACATTGATCTCCCTAGTTAGTAACCCATTTGATTTCATATCTGTCGAGGATTATGTTCGATGTATTTGAGGTTAAGAAAGGAATTCAAAGAAAAACACATACCAGGATTGTATCAAGGAGAAACCTTTGTTTATGGCAATTTTCGTATAATACTTGCAACAATATCTTTTTAAATCTAAAGACATGTATGTGAAGGTCTAACTTAATTGTAAAAAACAATATTAAGAAATTTTCGCTATCTGAAACAGAAAAGTAAAACAGTTTTACTGGCGTAATTAAATTACGCCAGTGTGTTCCGGTGGTTAGGACACTGGGCTTCGGTGCGGACCGTCGGGAATTCAAACCCCCCGACTCGATGCCTGGCGGGTGGCCTACCCAATCCGTTTAATAATTGGGTACCTGCATTCGAATGAATAGGGGGTTATAATGCGTTGGCGAATGTGTAATACTCACCACAATACCACGTGTCGTTAATATGGCACACGACAACCGGGTGTGAGAGCAAGGATAATGGAGCTCTGACCTTCCGCCTTGCACGACAAACCCCTTCACGGGATGTAGAGCCAGCATCATAATAATTATTAATTATGTCGCTAGGAATCCATGGTTTATTTATTACTACAAAATTGCAATGCCAATGGAAGGAATTATCAGCAAATGTATAAATTCATCGTCGTAACTATTTCGCAGCAACTTCAACTTTTAGCAGCATTCTGTGTAGGATCATAATATGCAGTTGGAATTCAGCTACGCTTAAAAACGAGAACAAAAATCTGATACTGTAGAGATAGTTCTCGGCGAATTGGGTTATTTACTATTTGTATCAACTCGAGCCTTTCAAGAAATGTGATGCGAAGTTGTGTATCCTGCAAGCAATGAATTGAAACTTTATTTTATTGACATCGATTTTTTAATTTAACAAGCGATGTGGTGCAGACTCTGATAAAGTATCTATTTGTAAAGTCAAAATAATAGTCTTGAAAAGAAACAATAATAATTATATTTTATGCAATTTTAAAGAAATAAATATTAGAAAAGGACCTAAAGTACACTTTTCGGTAAGTATTTTCCAAAAGTTTCGATAATTTATCACAGAAAATTGTTCAGGATAAGCACGTCTGATGTAGGGATGGTTCACACAAACTTTTAACATGAGACACCCCTATAAAAAGAAGTCACTCGCAGACAAATCTGAATAACGTGGAGCAATTTGATATCTCCAAAACGCGAAATAACACGATTAGGAAACATTCCTCGCCCATTTGCCATTGGTGCTTGAAATGACGCTCCATCCTGCTGGAACATGTTATGGACATCTCCAAGTCAAAGTTCTCCCGCAAGGAAGATTTGTATCATGAATATACAATAGTGATTGATGTGAAACTAACGCCTTACAGAACAGCGTTTAATATAAAAAAGTTAATTTAACCAATGCTATGTTTGGAAAAAGCTGGTATGTTTACGTCAAATATTTAAAACGGAATTAGTATAACTCATTTTCCTCACCCTTGTATAATGTAACATTCACCATTGTTAAATTTTCATTACATTATCCACAAAAGCGTATGTATTCGGTATTATTCAAAGTTCCTCGTTTACAATTCAAGCAGGAAAACATTTACGTAAATTGCTTTAATTTCGAAGATACCACGGTTGTAAATTTAATTAGAAAGCAAACAATTACAGAACAAATGCATTGACGTGAAGTTATTGTTGACAGAAAAAAAGAACAAACACTTCTATTCTACGACTTTATTGTTTGTATGTTCCTCCATTGTTCCGGCGTCGTCTAAGGCGTCCCGACGAACCGTGACATAAACCGGCTGCTCATTTGACCTTCCTTCTTGTAGCGGCACAGGGAACTAAAGGGCAGACAGTCTAGGATTTTCAATCAGTCATGCACTTCAGCTTTGATAAAGAAAGAACGTCTATTTTTATATAGAAAAATAAACTTTCTTTTGGGTTGTGTTGCTGTTGCGTTTTGATCAAGGAAATCACCATTTATGCGGGGGAAATGCCGCTACATCAACGCAACCTTTCTATTTCGTATGACATACGAGTTCCTATCTTAATTCCGGTTAGTATGAAAAATATCCTTGCAGATTGCGAGGCACTTATTCCTGGATTGGGGGGTTCAAACTAACTTATAACCCGGCTTCTGCAATCCTTTTTCAACGCTTTATCACCAATTCACGTCATCTCCTCGTGTTTTAGAAAGGGACTTTTCGATTCTCGCGTTAGAAGTTGCAGATTCGTATTAGGGTTTATTCGCAATAATGTCGAAAGCACTCGCTTGATAAAACTGCACTACTTGACAGTTTAAAGTTCGCTGTCTTGTACTGTTCTAAACGGTTAATAAAAAATACAGTAGCAATTGTAGCAAAACGTTTGGAAGATTGATAAACGATCGTTAGCAATTAACAGGAAATTTTGTTTGTTAATTAGAAATCCATTTGTTATGAAAACGTTAATGCTTGAAAAACTATTATCCTCCTGTATACCAATCTATGTGAATTACACTGAAACTTAGTAAAAATTTCAAACGTAATTTACTTCTCTTATATATATATATATATATATATATATATGTATATTGTTGTGTTACTCTCAATAATTAAATAAGTACTAATGGTTGTAATTGTAACGTTGGTTGGGGCAACTAAAATAAAAAGAATGGTTAAATCTACACATTGGGCGCCATAAAACAATATCAAATTCTTAATCAAGATATCTTTCTCCAGATGAATATCCAAAATAAACAAATTCATAAATTGTTTAACCAACACGAAACCAAATAAAAATGCACCGACCTTTTTGCAGATCTCAGAGTCGTTGTTATAATTGGTCGAACAGTATAAACTCTTGTAGCTGGCAACAAAGCAAGTACATACACAAACAAAACACAGGGAAAATCATATAGAAATTAGTTAGCAACATTCATTTAAAAATTATCAGTGCTTTCCCTTTTATGACACAAAACACTATTCAAGTTCGTAATCCAACATAAACATAATAAAATACCAATTATTATTTTATTTAATCTTCCAAATGTTTACATATTTCTTTATAAGAAACACGCACGAGATATTAGTTGGCCGCAACTTTGATGTACTTCACTTCCGTCTTGAATTTTGTAATCAGCCAGCTTTGGCCCGACTGGTTCTTTAGAACGTGATGAATTCTCACCAGCAAAAACTGCGAACTCGTGGTTCAAGGGTTTAGTGCAGTTAAATTTTGTTTGTTGTATTCAAATCTCGGCCACCAGTAAGGAAATTCAGCTTTCAATACTTCTTTCCAACCATTAATTGTTTATAAAACTTGTATGAAACATGTGAAGGTCCTAACCTCCAAATTGTTTCAAAGTAAAATTCCGTATTGTAGTTTCTTCTTGTAATTTGTTCTTTTATTCTAGTGTGTCGAAGCACTTCCTTTTATTTATTTATTTATATTTAATTATTTCATTTAGATTCCAAATTTTCCATAAGTGACAATGACGTTTGTGTCAACTTGTCAAAATCAATTATAGACTAGCTTTAAACAACTAAGAATCGATAAAACAAAAGAAGAAAGCCTACTCCAACTTTCTATTTTTCCATAAAATTGGATTTTGCGGAGTTTTTCACTAATTCTCGATCGTAAATGGAAGAAGACACTTTGGATAAGCAAACAGACATTAACACATTTATTTTAATTCAAAACACTGCAAAAATAGCATGCTTTCAGCCTCAAGATAGTATAGCAACTGACTTGTTTTACAAGACAAAATTCATCGTTTTTCCGCGAGTTACCTAGCAACCCAGTACATACAAACAAATTTAATGATGTCCCTAAGGAGTTCATCCAACCACAAAAAAAGCATTAAAATTGACTAAATTAATTACTAATATGTATAAGGTATAATAACATTCTTATCACTAATATTTCAACAAAAGTAAAATCATCAATGTTTTTCTTACAAAATTACAAACATTTCAATGCCTTACTCGACATATTTTTGATAAATAATTAGGAAATTGTATAAATATATTAATAAATACAATTTGAATGTTTATCAAATTTAACACAAAGCTTTCTCACACGTTACTACAAACATATTTTTCTCAAAAGAAAAGTATAAAATTCGCAAATTTCGGGTCGTTGAATACTGCTCGGGGCCAATATTCAAGTAAAACCATTGGGAAGAGAAATAGCCCTCGTGCTGCGCACTCGGAAAATATGTACCAACACAATCAAGCCAACAACAGTCGTTGTATTCGGCGAAATAGTCGGCGTTGCCACTTACGGTATTGTATATGCAAATATTTCTTGTCTTACGTGCTTCTAGTCGAGTAAAATTTCTGTAAGGAAGTTAACGAATACATTATAGTTGTATTTATACATGGTTTACTACTGCCTGCAGTAATATGTCCAAAATAAGTGTCTGGAGTAGCTTTGTCGTATGTTACATAATGTTACAAAAATACCTATAATGCCTTCCAGATCCTGCCGTTGCCTATAAACAAAGTTTTGTATGCGTTAATAAGTTACGCAATACATCAAAATTAACATTTTTTGTAATACCATATCTAGTATAGGTTTCTTGGTCTTAATTGTAGCGCTATCACATTCACATTAATATGGCGAAGTATTTATTTACTTTAATAATAAAAAAGTCAATTTATGAGTTTTACCGAAGCATTATCTTCTAGACTAGAGAAGATTATTAATATTATTATAGTGTAATTAGATTTAGAGACCGTGGTGGTCAACCTATTAATGTTTGCCACCCAATCAGTTTTATAGGAAAAAACATGGACATTCTCTCTCTCATTTAACGAATAATGTGGCAGAAATGCGTTCATTGTTACGTTAACCATTCCTAAGGATTAGAATAGAATAAAAGAGTTAGCTGCTGCCAACCAGCCAGCGAGCTGTTAACTTAAGAGAGAGAGGAAGGTCCGGTACGACTCGAGCGTGAATGAACAAACAAACAAAAATGCTTTTAAACAAGATTATTGCCAGGGACGAAAACAATTCTAAGAAAAAATTGATAACATAAACCGAAGCCATGATTACTGTGAACGATGTTTTGCCTTTGTAGACGTAAACGTTCGGTTCGTTCTTCGCGAAATCGATAACATTATCCGTGATGCCAATAAGCGGCTGTAATGTATTTACAAATGTGTCCCCACAGATGAAATGATCCCAAATTTGTATCGGTTATGATTCTGGCTCAACCATTTATGTTCTATGTATTTCCCTTATCTTAACTATTGGGAATTTTTGGAAGACCACTATTGAAATGGCCATCATTTAAATATCTATATTGTTTAAACAAGTTGTGCCTTTTGCTGAAAATATAATTCGTTGCGAGTTATTTCTGTATCGCTCAATCATAACTTCAAAGAATTGGTTTCTGCGATCAGGATCATTTTGTTGAGTACGTAAACTAATTTTTATGAAGATCTGAACATGATCATCAACTGTTTCTATCGTCTGAAGGAACGTCTCAACTACGCTTAGCGCCTTTTGGAATTTCAGGGTTGTTATTTTTAGGATGACGGAATACTATAATGTTTTCTCTATTTTGCTTATTGTCTAAAGTTGGTATTTATCATTGCGCAATTGATTCGTATCGGCTAACGCCCTCATGTAGAGATTTCAGTTTATTTGACACAACCGCCATGTTTAAATGTTATCAGTCCAATGAAACTTCAACCAAGGCGAAAATGACTCAGATCGTTTTGTTAGGAAACTTATCAAAGAAAACTGAAGTAAAAAAAAACTACGCAAGTTAAGTCGAAATGGAAAAATGTCTATATTGTCATGAAACAAAAAAATTGTTATTTATAATTTTTTTCAATTTGTACCAAATTGGGCATATTCAATGAATAATGTCGGCGATAAAGCCTATTTATATGAAAGTGAAGTGGAAAGGAATAATAAAAATACAAGTTTTAATTATTATACGTTTGTTTACTGTATAAGACCATAAAATGTAACCTCTTTGTGGTTAAATTTAGCTGTAACGATGTGTGGCACTGACGCAGCTGTTAAAGCAATGATATTTTGTAGTAACAATCTTGCTTTTTACACAAAATCTTACAGTACGTGTTGAGAATTTTTTAACTAATTTTATTCTTAGACAGCGATTGGTTTTCGCTTAATATGTTTTATCACACCCTGTACAATGTATTTGTTACTAAGAAACTATCTAACATTAATGATCAAAGTGAAAATAATTGCCGCAGTGTAAAAACCAGATAACGTTGCAGGCAAGTGCAGGAATTAAGGCCATAAATCACACTATACTACTAACTGAAGTAGCAAGAATCGCAATACTTTATTAAGAGACGACGAATTGTGATACAAGTGAGTATGTAATAATTTAAGAAGCTTAAAGCCCTGGAGAGTTAGTGTGATCTAAAATTACAAACTTCTGCTTTATTAATGAATAGGTGGAGTAGCGAGTACTGAGCGCCTTTTGTGCTAGAGCTACTATATATGCTTGTATAAATTTGAACAGGAACTGGTAATGAAGCACGAATCGTATGTTCTTGCCACATATTCCAGGTAAGTTACTACTCTGACCGGGATTACTGCATATTGTAGAAACCGACAAAGAAGTTTTACATATATATTAAAGGCTTTTGGGGTCTCCTTGCATTAAATATTCATAAAGGGAGGGGAATTATTAGTTGTAGCTAACTAATTACCAAATATATAGTAACGTCTATCGTATTTCAGCAAAGTTGGTTGTATTTTTTGACACGAGTAGAATGTTTCCCTTATAATAGTCGTTGATGTACAACGAGTATATTATTCTGTTTACAAATAGTTCACAAAAGGAACATTTTTTGTGGCTTTTGTTGTATATTTTTTTATATACTGGAGGAAGATGTAGAGTTCCATAAAGGTTTGAGTTATATTCCCATACAACATTACCTTGCTACTACTGATTATCTAACAAAGATTAAGGTGTTGTATGGAAGATTGCAATCTTCACACTGTTAGCTGATTTTACATTTTATTTAATAACTATAGGCTTGCATAGTATGGGAATTGTGCCTAAAATGACATACTTTTTGTGATTAATGTTTACGTAAATATCAACAATTTATATTCTACGGAAATCGTATGTTCATTTCACACACGTTTGTATGTGCAAATCTTTATTTCTTTAGTAAATAAAATTCAAGCTAACTAAAATGTTACTCGTATGTCATATTACCCATGTACTTGGACAAAACGACATATACATATAAAATACATAACAAAACTGAAATCCATTGACAAAACAAGGACAATGACGTGCACACTTCACAAATCATGTTTTTAGTGGTTTTTGATACACCAGCGCATTTGTTGTGACACCACATCTTGCACATCTAACACCGAATCCACAAGGCATTAGGCATTCAAGCGCTCATTGCAATAAATGCAAGATGCATCGTCATCATCATCATCCCAGTTTTAGAATGGACCTGGTTCTTCTTCATCGTCGGATTCCTTAGGTAGAACAACCCTTCTAACTCGCTTCCTGTTACTTTTTCTTAATTCTTTATCTTTTTTGGTCCGAATCTGATTCTTCAGTTCTTCCATATCAGGAGTGCTATTTAAAACACAAGCACTTAGCCCCTTTCTACCTTTTTTTCTAGTACCTGAGGCCGCAGCTTTAGGTAGGAGTGCAATTTCTTCAAGAGACACATTAATCTCCTGGTTATTGTATGAATTACGGGCATGAAATGTAATGGTGTCCAGGGTCCCATAGTTTTCATGTTGTGGAGGTGTTATGTTCTTTCTTCTATCGCTTCGTTAATTTGTACATCCTCTATTCCTTCTTCTTCTGGCTGCGGCAGATCTGTTTGATCGGAAGCAGCAAACATCCAATCTGGGAATATTTCAGGGTTTAGTGGGAAAATGCCAGTTTTAGCAAAGCCATTTACTGCGTTGGACATGGTTGCAGCTCTCTGGTAAACATTTGAAAACAGCTTTCCAACCTGATAGTATGTGACGATTCGTCCTGGGTTTCGCTTTAACCACATGGTAATTTCCTGATTGTACTAGGTAGAAAGGGGCCCATAAAATGAAACATCTAGAGGAACTTTTGTTTAAATCATTTACGTGCAAATATTAAAGTTGGAGGCACGTAACTTCCAATAGGAGGACTATTGTGTGTGTGCCGCGCTCTGCACTTGTTATGGCTCCTGTTTTCTTCCTTTGGTTGCAAACACTGTTTGCGGTTTCTGAACGGTGGATAATCCAGATTCGTCCATATTAAAGATTATTTCAGAGGTAACTCCTCAATAGTTCTACCCAGCAACTGAACAAAACGTTCTATTTGGGGTTTATTAAATGCTTGGGTCTTTGCTGCGGAAGTCGTTTCTGGCATACGAAGAGAAATATTTTGATGTCTTTGTCTAAAACCATTTATCCAATCCCACCCAACCATTTACGTTGTTTTGTTAAATCGATGTTGAAGTTCATTTGCCTCTGCAAACTAGAACGCAATCTTGCGAAGATCTGTTGTTGTTAAGCCAAACATTCCTATTTCTAGTAATTTGATACTTTACAATTTCCTTCTCTTGTTCTGAAGTAGAAGTATCAACAAATCCTCCTAAACCCTTTTTGGTGCCTATGACTCTCTTGTTTTCACCTTGTGCTCGTCAGCCTGTGGAACATTAAACAGTTTCGATGCTGCAAGCTAGCGCATTTTCCCGCTTTACACAGCTTCTATAGCCAGCTTTATGGCACCTTTGCCTCAAGCCTACGGATTGGATTTCCTTATATAGTTGCCCACCATCTACAGCAAAAAAAAATACCATTTTCATGCAATTTTTGTGCAGTATTGCACTGGTGCGTGGTTGGGTAAAATCACATACTGTCATTTTAGCTTGTGTAGTCCTATGTCATTTTACGCGAACACACAGAACATTTTATTATCTGTTATTCTGCTTTAGGTTATGCATGTAGCAAGGTTTTTACAACACATGCTTACAATAAAGAGACACCTATTGGCACTGTTATAAAATCATTGCGGCCCGGGAACTTTACATTTTGAAACTATGTCGTTTTACCTGACTATGTCATTTTAAGCACAATTCCCCTACATAAATCGGTTTAATTGCTTACATATTCTATTTATAGACCGAGCTAGGTACTCTAGTGGTCAGCACATTTTCCAGTAGATTCAAGGGATGCAGGTTCAAATGCGGCCGAGGTCGGTGAAATTGTTAAAGCAGGGAAAGTCTGAAAGTGGGCCTTCTGTCGAATAAGAAGTAAGGCCTTAGGTCGTGTGGCACGATAAAAATCACTACTGGAATTGGAACTATCTCAGATACACAAAATGTATAGTTAGGATGTACAATGGGCCAAATGTGGCCATGAAACCATGGTATCCTACGTATATTTAAGTATACAGGGATAGCACAAAAGACCATAGAGTCGAAGTTCAAACCGGGCTAATTAACCCACTTCAAAACTCTGCTATTAATCAATCAACCAATACAGGGTTGTCCATTAGTGCGTTAAAGTCCAATATTGGCATTATTAAAATGGTTTGGAAATTTCTCCTTTTTTAAGTGATGTAGTGCCAAAATGCCCGCATAATAGAGATATTTTTAAATGTACAGGCTGATTGGTTATAGCGGAGCATCTTCAAAGGTATTATATTTGAAATAGAACACCCTGTGTATTTTTGCATTTTTAAATTCAGCGTAAAATTATTTATCCAACAATCTCTTTATTTTAGCTAAGGAGTTGTTAATCGAAAAAATGTGAAAATTTTGGTTGGCACATGATTTAACAAATTTATTCGCTGCGTGAGTATTACCATTAATTAAGAATACATATTTCGCATTTATGTAGCCAAGTAATGTACTAAAGCGACACAAATCAGTTTTATTATACATGCTGTTTTTTACACCAGTGCAAATTTAATTTATTTCAAATAGCATTTTCTCCATTTTTCGAGTGGACTTGTATATTATTACAGTCTAGAATGGGTACGTTAGTGCTTTAAAATTTTTATGAATGTTTGTTTATACCTTAAATCGATATTTTCAGAGATATTTATACTTTTTCCTTACAAACCGTTGTTATAATAGTTTTTGTTTCTATCCAATCTAGTAGCCATACTTCACACAAAACGAGTAGGGATTGGAAATAGAAAGAACAACTCCTACCTTTTCCAAAAACAATTGGTCGCTGACGAGTCGACCTTCAACTAAATAGGCCAAACCGACGTGCCAATTCAAAAATATAATAATATACAGAGTGTTCCATTGGAAAAAATTGAGAAAATGTTCTTTGAAATAATTTAAATTTGCACTGGGGTAAAAACTGCCATGTATAATAAAATTAATATTCGGTATTCGTGTAGTTTTAGTACATCACTTGGCTACATAACAGCGAAGTTATATATTTTTAATTAATCGTAATGCACACTCACAGAATTAATTTGTTAAACCTCGCATCAACCAAAACTTTCATTTTTTTTAGTTAGACTCAGCAACGCCTCCAAAATTAAAAAAAAACAGGAGATCGTTGTATACAGAGTTCTACGTTGAATTTAAAAATGTAAAAATATAAAGGGGGTCTATTTTAAAAATACCTTGAAGATGCTCCACTATAGCCAATCGCAACCGCAATCGTATATTTAAAAATATTTTTATTATTTGCGCATTCTGGCACTAAATCACTTTAAAGAAAAGAAAATTTTCCTAATCATTTTAATAAAGCCAATATTGGACTTTGACGGACTAATGAGCAATCCTTTATAACTTATTCTGTGGGCGTTAGACACGAACTTTTTAGGATAAACAAAAAGCTGCGTAATAGTGTAGTTTATTAAACTATATGTTTAGTAGATGAACAAAAAAATTGAAAATAGTTCTACTGCCAAAGCACCTTGTTGGTAACATCTAAACTATTTCAGATTGATAAAATATCAATCAAAATTTCAGAAAAGTTTAGATATTTCATACTGAATATGTATGAGACAATATATCTTCATTGACTAGTAAATTATTACAGAGTGCCTAACTTAGATTTAATCAAGCCCAATGGTATCGTATTTCCCATATTTTTCTCAAAATTTGCTTTAACCAGGAAACTGGATGCAAACAGCACAAAATAGAACAAAATGAAAGACAGTGGGGGAGGCTTATGTCCAGCAGTGGACGCGATTGGCTGCAAGATGATGATAATGATGATTATGATGATATACCATTGAGGCAAGGCTTTCTCATACTTCAAACCGCCCTATACAATTTTCTGGATAATTTATAATTTTGCTTAAGCGAATCTTATATACATATATCTATATATACAGGGTGATTCACGGGACAGTACGAACCTGCCGTTCTAAATATAGGCAACCCAAAATACTTTGTCACAAGATACTGGAATATCTACATTTTTATTATCTATCAGAGATGTCTGTTGGATATGTTTGACAGTTTACATGATAGTCCGCGAGGGCGCCATCTTGTCCGTACTGCATACGCCGTCTTGTATTTAAATCCACTTGGTCAAGTATGAATGGGTATGATATTTTTTTGAAATCCGTAGCAACATACCTACAGCAACATGTGCTAAACAATAGCATTTTACTGAAGTGTTTAGTTTGAAATACTGCAGAGAAAGAGTGCATGCTAATCTTTAAAATAAATACCTGGTATATAACTATTAGGTTTTTAGAAACTAATAGTTTAAAATCAAAACATCAAGTGTCCCGTAATATTACCATTAGTCAAAAGTTACATGAATAACTTCCTACATACCCCAATAATGCCATAATTTCGTAAATATTCGAATAGTCCAGTATGCATTCAAATGATTTTAAGATTATTTGATTAATTGGGTATTCGAATAAGTCATAATTATTCAAACAATGAGGTATGTTTACAAATATGATAATTGCTTCGAAATACCAACTATGTGCATATCTTTGATAGTTGGATAATTTCAAATAATCATGTTTACTAAATATCTAATATTATTCGATAAGTTGTGTCAGACCCTATTAGATCAATATATCCACACTGTATATTGTAAAATATACATGTTCAAATAATATCTCCATAAACATACATTAGTTCTGCTTCAAACCATTAGAATAAGTTCAAAGTGTCGAGGTTTTGAACTTTTTCTTTGTACTAAATATTTTAGAGCTAATGTTTGACCCGCTTTTCAGTAAAGAGATCCCAACATCACAATTTTGCAAAACTCTTGGCACTGAATTGCTGCTCATACATAATTCTAATAAAATCATGTACTAAAAAATTTTTTATAGTGTTTCAAAGTATTTCCTAAATGTTGTTACAATTCTAAAGCTTATTTTTGATTTACCAAAGCGATAGGCCTCTAAGGCCTGTGAAAGCTTCATAATAATAGTAATTTAATAATACGCAACAACTGGTTCTCTCCGGTTGCTTCAAGTATTTAAAAAACAACCGAAAATGTAAAATTAATTATCAGTTAGTTAATGGGCGTAGGTTAATACTTGGAAAATGTTAACGATATTCAATGTGTGATTGAGTACACTGCTTTTATGAAATTATGGTTACAGTAATAGAAAGCGTTAACAGGTACACATACAGGGAATTTTTCTTTTTAGTATACATAGCCTATGTATACTTTTAAAAGAAATGCGTCATTTTCGCTTATTGTGTATGCAACCAACTACCGACAACTAAAAATCAGAAACAAACGTCACTATAGTTGTGAATTATTTGAGTATGAAGGTTATGTTGATGCAGTGTTTATATTAAATAAGTATTTCACCTGGTAGGTATATAGGACGCAGATGATGACTTATTTATTAAATACAAAAATCGACAGGATGGTTCCGTAAGGTCCGTGCACATTATATTTCTTTTGTACAAAACACATACATCAGGGCCAAGTGGTGTAATGGTCAGCATACCTGCCTTCCAAGCAGTTGATCCGAGTTCAATTCCCGGCGATCGCAAACTTTTTTTAATTTTTATTATTCACGTAGCATAAAATATTTCATTTCATTTCTTCGGTTAAAATGTGATCACTTTCAGTTTTTATTTTACGGGAATTTATTACATCCCTCTGATTTAAATTTTCTAACAATTGTTTGACACTAAATAAAGATTAATTTTATTTTTTAGCATTTAATTAATTTGATTGCTGTGGTCACAGCATGCTTGAGTTGTCTGTATAGTTGGTTGCCTACACAATAGGCGAAATTAACGCGTTTCTTTTAAAAGTATACATAGGCTATGTATACTAAAAAGAAAAATTCCCTGTATATATATATATCCAGCCAATAGGCTAAACAGGTCTACAAAAAAAATCCTTTATTTACCTCCACAAATGTATCAATGGAAGTAAGAAAGAGATTCCTGGAAACCTACCTCTAGAGCATTGCTATATATCAGGGGTGGCCAACTTTTGTGTACATAAGATCTACTTTTTATCTTAAAAGTTTGTCGCGATCGACTTGGGGGGGGGGGTAAAATACATACTATGTTTGCATATCTACCTACGTAAAAAATAATACAATTATTTAACGGGCCAAAAAATGTCCGGGGGAATTAAAACAACATGAGTAATTATTAATAATACTTATTAATTCAAATTAGTTACAGATAAAGACAGATTTAGAATTTATTTTGTTACCTTAACATTAATGGGAAGACTGTGTTTGCATGTCTCTAACCAAGGAATCATAACTAGGTGTATATCCTGACAAAGATAATAATAAAGAATCCTCAGTATGGTAATCGGTCAGGACAGAGCGTTGTTTAGTCTTCATTAATTCCACCTACTTATCTGAAAAAAATTAAATGTTCAAAATAAATAATAAATATTGAAGTAAATATTTTCCAACTTCGTTAACGATCTCAGATTAGACGTCTGTTGCCAGAACGCTCACTAATCAAGTAAGTAGATAGGTAAGAAAAGCCACAATTTAATTTAAAACAAAGAAAAGGTACTTACATTTTAAACAGAAGAAAAATTGAAACTCGACGTTGTCACCGTGGATAGATAATATTGATTAATAATAATAATAATAATATTGTTAATACTAAAGAAAAGAAGCTACCGTATGACACTACCAAATATTCAAGGTACGTTCACGCGTTGCGTTCGGTTACAAATGAAACACATTCATCATCATCATGTCCCACCGCTGGGCATCTGCCTCATCTCTGCCACGTGTTTCTCCTCAGCGCTGAAGTAGAAATACCGGAGAGCCACAGTTCAACGTCGAATCGGAAAGACAGAAATTCCAGAGAAGGTTTTTAGCATGAAGAAACCACAGCTGCAAGCCGGATTGGGAAATTGTGTATGGTCGGTTGTAGAAAAGATTTTTATAAATCTGCATAGCAATGCTTAGGTTTCGAACCCAAGCTAGAATCGATGTTTTACTCAGAAAGCGAGCGCTCTACCAACTGATCTACCACCACTCCTTACAACAAACACATCAAGTTAAGATTAAAAATATTATTTTCAAGAATGATACAACTTCACCTATCTAGAGTTGAAAAAAAAATTCGAGCAGAAAACACAAATAACGTAAAAACTTGAAAATCTTGACTTCATTTGTTTCACTCGTAACCCGACGGCTCTTGCCAGATTGGTCTCGCGATCGACCCAAATTGGCTTCGCGATCGACCGGTCGATCGCGATCGACTTGTTGGCCACCCCTGCTATATATCAAAGTGAAAGCTGGACAATAGGAAAACCGGAAATGAGAAGACTACAGGCCTTTGAAATTTAGTGGCATAGAGGACTGCTTAAAGTGGCACGAATAGCTCGGGTCACTAATAATGAATTTCTAAACAGAGCAGAAGAAACTCCCAAAATCTGGAAATCTATCACAAAGAGAAGAGACCAACTTGTAGGACATATTGTAAGCCACAATATTATCTTTCTCGCCATATTTTTTGGGTAAAGTAAATGGCGCCGGATGTGGAAGTTACAGAGAAATGAAGAGGTTTGTCCAAGAAAAGCATGGACCGTTGCATCAAACCAATCAATCTGTTTAAATACCCAGAGACACAGACAACAAATTTTAAACTAAATGTTTGTAAATGTATCTACAATCTTATGTTGTTTGTGATAGCAAGTAATAGCCTGGCGTTTTTAAAAGCTTGCCATAGATTGTGGAAAATAAACAGTATTATTCAAAAATACATTAAAAAAAGCTTTATTGTAAAATGGGTTAAAGTAGTTGTAAAATTGGGACTAAAAGGGAAACAAAATTTCCTATAAATGTTTATTGCTTAATCAATCAAACATTTACGAATCCAGCAGATTGTGTTTCGTAGATTTTTAGAAAAAGCTAATAATTTTTACAAATATAAAACGCTCATAAACATTTATATTTCCCAAGGTATCGTGGTAATTTGGATGCAGTAACTCGCGTACAAAAACTTTCGCCACTTGAAGCAGGAAAACAAATACTAGAAGCCGTCGGGCAAACTATTGTTAATACAAGAAGGTTTGTTTAGCAAATTAGCATCTGTCGATCTTATTACATAATAGGTTTTCCTAGGTTCAAGAATAATTTCTTATTCAATTTATGTGATGCTAATAAAGCATGGTTGGTATATTGTGTAATTAAATGTAGTAATTCACATAGTTTCTTATTATTATTGTTAATGTTTATATCATATTTCTCTATCTCTAGTATGACTAATAGTGCCGAAGAATACCACGCAGATTAAGCTTGAGTTTTGCTACTTTACTACCATTTAACAAATACTTCTATTGGGGTTGGTTAACGCTTTTAACGAACATAAATTAATTAGTGTTCGTTATTTTTTTACTAGGAATAATATTTACCCGAAAGCTTTTAATAACAATATTATAAATTAGAGAGCACATGATTGTACTAACAAAGATACAAAAAATTACTTCCATAAATATGAAGAAAGAACTAGGTATGTTAAAAATATTCCCCGAATTACAATGTAAGAAAAATACCACTTGTAAATATTTTAACACATTTTACATACTTTTATCATTGTACAATGCAAACTGTTTTAGGGAAAATATATGCTTCTGCGCTATTTGCTTCGAAAATATATATTAGTATTTCTATTGCATAGTGGCTAAAGAGGAGCATGCAATTTATTCTATTGTGTGTACATTTCATTTTGTTTTATTTTCAACGAAAAATTAAAAAACTAAAACTGAAATTAATTACAAGCAACTAATTGTATCCATTTGTAATGTACATTTCAAGCGCGTTATACAACAAATACTAATTAATTTTAAAACATACGAGTAGTGTTCAAATTCCAACGCGATCTGGAAGCATTCTAATACCTTCCTGGAAGAAGTCTTTGAGTTGCATACGTATCCGCTCTTGAACATATGAGTTAGAGTGTTTATTATTTTTCGTACCATAAACAAAAAAAGAGTTCAATAATAACATCAGAAATTACAGGGGACGTGATTTTCTAACTACGGAGGGAGAAACTAATGAAATTTATAAGAAGAGAAAATTATGTATGTTAAAAATAGTCACTGAATAGAAGAAAAATGCCAATTTTAGATATTCAACGACATCGTTATTTGCTGAAATCTTTCCTCGGCTAAAAATTGTTTTAGTGGGACCAACACATAACAATCAGAGGGAGCAAGATCATAACTGTATGCTGCATGCGGAAGACGGTCACACTATATTTTGCGTACGGTTTCAATTGTTCTTGCAGCGGTGTGAGGGCGAGCATTGTCGTGGAGAAAGCAAATAGAACTTTGTCTTCTCTTTCGTTTGTTCCTGATCGTCTGCTTTACTTTATCGCGTAAGTGTCGAATAATAAACTGCATTAATTGTGCGAGGGCAATCGGTATAGATCACCCATTGAGAATCCCAAAAAATGTCATCACTTTACCAGCTGACAACAAAGTTTTGCTTTCTTTGGCTTAGGAGATGTGGTGTGACTTCACTACATCCTTGCACGATTTAACTCGGGAGTAAAATAAGGTACCCAGGTTTCATCAGTTGTGTCAATAAGTCCAAACATTTATTCCCTTCTCTCATATTGCTGCACTAAAGAAGAAGTGATTTGTAAACAATTCAACTTCTGTTTTTCGGTCAAGAAACGCGGAATCCACCTGGCACTCACCTTACAATACCTTAGCTAGTTTGTTATGATGTGTTTAACACTCCGACACTGATTTGTAAATTTACAGAAATTTGGCGAAATGTTACTCTTGTGTCTAGCTGAATAAGGGCATTTACTTTTTCTTCATGTATTAAATTATGTACGATTAACTGAAGACGCAGCCCGTCGTACACAAGACTCATTTTCTACAGTACTTCTCATGTCTCTAAAATCTTCCGATGGAGTTTTAATTAATTAATTTAAATTAGAACACTACTCGTATATCAACAAAAACCTAAAGATGTGTATTGTGTTCAAATTATATTGTATATTTATTTGTAAGTTTTTAAGTTATTTGGAATGCGTAGTTCTGTTACTAGAACTTTTTTTTATACAGTTCATGCTCATGTTCTATATTGTTTCGTGCGTGTTGTATATTATGTTCTCAATTCTTACTTGTGTGTTGCACATTGCATTTGTAATGCAGTATTCGACCTACTGCTAATTCCTCCTAAAACAATGGGATAAATTTCGTTTGTAATATTTGTATAAAATTACTTCTTTAGACCAATTTTATATTTTTTGTTATACATTAATTACTTTAGCTTTAAACTGCATATACACATTATACAGTACCCTCGTTTAAACAATGTACTGCTTTGCAGAAATATAATTGTTATTATGGTATGTCTTAATGGTATACATAATTTTAAATGCAATTGATTTACTTCTGAATATTCGGTAGTAGAATTATTTGTGTATAATCTCAGAAACTCCTAGGATCAATCCCAAGTTCACCGCTAGATAGGTTTTTTCTGTGGCCTCTAGGTTAACACGGTCTTAGATAAGTACTAGAAGTAACATCCTGAGGTAATAATGATCGGCTGAAGTGTAGTGCTCGTCAAACTGCCTTCCCTGAATTGCTACCCTCCTAAAAGGCGTTGTAACACTATAAAGGAAGACCTTTCAAATATTCTCCATTTTAATTAATTTCTTTACTTTTAAGAATGCAAATTCTACGAAACAATAGTTAGCTTTAAATTGCCAAGATAAAACCCAGCTATAATTTAACGTTTCTCTAGCGCAAATACAATTTTACGGACCATCACCACACAAAAACCGAACAGTAAATAGTTTTTACATCCGTGTTTATGGGTTGCAATGCCTTTAAAAATGGAATATTTCAACTACGCTACGCTTTAATGCTCCAAAACAATAGGCAACTTTTAATTATACATTTTTCACACAAAAACCTTGACATCTTGTTTTCAGCGTTAAACGCGTTCCCAAAGCTGTTCATTTTCAAACGGTTTTGCCTAAAGCGCTCGTCTTGATGACTGTCGTATATTGTGTTTACAAAGGCTAAGCCCGATGCTGCCAAATTAATTTTGTAGGGATCAAAGAGTATGTACAACGTCCAATGCTTGATTTAGCGTCCTTCGCTCAAGTATCTTGAATTTTAAAATTGTTTACCGCACGTTACGACCGGCTTTTAGGTTATGTTTGAACTCTTCCCCACTTGTGTTATTTAATTGTTTAATAAAATCAACCGATTCAAAAAGCCAGCGAAAAATAGAGCCGCTAATATTACTTTTTATTATGTATTGGTAAATATTATTAATGAATTCAGGAATTCACTGATTGAGCCTGGTAGTGGATTTAAATATAAAGGTGATTCAAAAGTATCTGTACTAATTCTGGTATCATATTTAAAATCTAAATATTAACAGTTATCATTTAGCGATCAAATCATCGATGCGTGTTTTTTCACGGAAAATTGCTCAACCAAAAAATTTCTTTCGAATATATTATTGATTGTCAGTCGCAAATATGCAAATACACAAGCCGTAAACAATTTAACATTAATGCCTGGCTCCAGCTCTACAAACTTCTCAAGAAGCTAAACAGAAGAGGAATTATAAATTCAGCAAATTAGCAAACGGTGAAGTGAGGGGTAATAATTGAATAATAAGAAGCATCAGTCGATTACAAGCGATGTAAATAATAGGGTGTCCAATGACCTGGAAGTCGGTAAAACAAGAAGATGCCTGAATTTTAATCTGAACCTAAATAAACATTTTTTGTTGCATTACGCTAAATATATTTAAACACGCTTTACAAGTAATTGATTATTATTTTAAGTAAGCGAACATATTTTCACACGAGGTATAAGTATATTTCATCATATTAATGAACAATGTACATATTATAACAACTTTTATGGAATATAATATAAACTGTAAATAAATATCTATCAATACGTAGAAATTGCGCATAAATAGCATCTACTTGTTATTCATATGCGCTACGGCATATTACTGCAGTATAAACAACAAAATTTTCGACGAAAGTTGGCCATGGAAAACAAAGAAAACACCTTTACTTAGCCCATCAAACCAGGGCGCATTGTTCTTTCGAGCTGTTTAGTAATTAGTAAGGGTTTAAGGTGTTTAGATATCATTTCATTGTGGTTTTTGTTTCGTATCAAAAACAGCAATAGTGAATATAAATAATCAAAATTAAAAAGTGCAAACTACAATTAAGTAAACCGTTTTCAAAGACGATTATGAGGAAGACCCCCAATTCTGTGGACAAACGATATTAAAAGAGTTGCAGACTACGATTGGATCCAGAAGGCACAAGATAGACCACGCTGGAAATCACTGGGAGAGGCCTCCATTCGAAATGAATTCAGATAGGTATGACATGATGATGAGTTACATACCTTACGATTTATCCGCACCAGAAAAATATGTTTGCAGTAGAATCAATGAAGAAGAGGAATTTGTAAGATTTTTCACATATTCAAAACTTGGTATACAGTTATGCAAATGATCAACTGTGTAGAGTTTAATAGAGGTGGTTTATATCCGTGCTGTACGCCGTTATTTATTTCGTGTAATTATTATTATTTATATCAATGTAGTGATAACCAGACACCTTAAAGCAATTCTTTATTAACACTTAAGAGAGTTTCTAAACAAATCTACCCAGGTTTATATAGCAATATAGAAGCACTCACGTTCGGTTCCATGAACGTATAGGGAGATAATAATCACTGCAAATGTTACTTTACGCACCCAGCAATAATTATTGTAGCATCCAGAGTAAAAATTATTGTACCTACTGAACTATACTTTGATAAGTATTAAATACTTGTAGTAAATCTTAAAACACATTATTTTCAATAGCCAACGCTTATCAAACATTTTGGAGGAAACAAATACGGCATGACGTTAGCGTTAAAATCACTTACATTAATCGACAATATAGATAAAAGAAAATATTACTGTATACCTAATCATTAGTACATTCTGTATATATTATTAAATTATGTAAAGTGTAATTATATTTAGTTTGTAAGTATTTTTTATATTTTGATTTTGATCGGTTTATGAATAATTTACAATAACTACAAATTATGTAATGATAGCTCAGTTGGCAAACTGCTCCTACTATATTGTTCGGATTCAATGTTAAACTGTAGGTCCCTGGCGCCCTTTCTACCTTAGCACTAGGGAGAGGTCCGTTGGAGAGAAGATGCCAGAGCCCAACAGTGGAACGAAGAGGTTGCTGACGAATTATAGATCCTTTGTTAACGTGAAAATAGAAAGAGTACTTCTTAAATATGTAACTGTGCTTTATTTTGTTTCTAAATACTCAGAAGTATGTACTAAATAAAGAACGACATGAATCCTACATCCACAAGAAAAGTAATGAATACATCCAAATTGCTCTTTAGTATAAAAAATGATACATACACTTATACAGATGCACTTTTTCCACTATAATTTTCGTGATAACAGCTTAAACCCTGATTTGAGTGTTGAGTATAATGGTTTTAAGACCGTTTTTACTTAATACGTGTCGTCAATGAATTATTCAGGCTTTATCTACGTATGAGAATACTTTATTAGAATACGGCAGAGTATATGAAATACTTACGTGTACAATTGTAGGTGGAAGGTGATGACAAATATAAACGTATTGGAAACATTTGAAATTTATAAGCACTCCCACACTACAAAGTGATTGACGAGAAAGTCCGCACTTAACATTCCAAAAATATGCAACCTAAAATACATGTCACAAAGCACTGCGATATCTAAATTTGATGGTATAAATCAATGATGCTTGTTTGATATGCTTGACGCTTCTAAACTAATACATTTTTATACCTATCGTTTTATGCTTTTTGAAATACTTAAACTTAAGATATTTATAAATAAGAATTTCTTGGTTTTATTTACATTTACTTTATTTAAAAGTTGTATAGAATAAAATACGAAACGACAATACAACGCCAAATATCACAAGTATAAACTAAGCAAAGAAAAGGAAGAAATTAACCTAGAAGAACAGAACAACCACTCAATTAACGCACCTTTCGCGAAAAGTGAATTTGACGAAGCTCTAGCATCATGTAAAGTGGAAACTCCTGGCCCTGGCGAAATCCCATTTCAATTAATAAAGAATTTAAACGAAAATCCAAGTGTATCTACTAAAGATATACAGCTTCCTTAGGGAAAATCGTACCTTTCCATATATATGAGGAACGTGAACAATTATCCCTATTTTAAAACCGAACAAGCAGAGAAACCAAAAAACCAGCTACCGTCCAGTCGCACGCACTTGCTGACTCTGTAAACTAATGGATAAAATGAAAAACAAATGGTTAATGTGCTATCGAGAACAGAACAATGTTATGGATCGCTCACAAACTGGCTTTAGACAGGGACACATTACCATAGATAATATACTATCTCTGGAAACAGAAATCCGAGCAGCATAAACAATTCCTGATAGCGACCTTCTTTGATTTTGAAAAGGCATATGACATCACATCTTAAATAGTTTCATACAACATGGGCTTTCTGGAAACATTGCTCACTTCATAAGCAACTTCCTCAGAGAAAGGTCATTTCAAGTCAAAATAAAGGGCACGTATTTAGAAAGCCATACACAAATTAACGGGGTACCATAAGGATCCGTAGTAAGCTTAACCTTATTTCAAATAGCCATAAATGGAGTAGAAAGAACAATATCATTACCAAGAAAAAAAATCAATCTATGTAGACGATATAGGAATATATTGTCGGGGAAAAAACATAAACAATGTCCAAATACATATTCAAGCTTCCATAACGAAATTAGAAGAATGGACAAAGACAACTGGATTCAAAATCTCATCTACAAAAACTAAGTGCATGCTCTTTACAAAACGACACCCCTCAGCGATACTGAATATTATTCTTTAAGGAGCCACATTGACATACAAGAAGTTGATAAAATTCCCAGGCCTGACTTTTGACAAGAAACTTTCCTGAAATAACACATTCAAACCCTAAAAGATGATTGTAACAGAAGACTAAACCTACTAAAAAGTTATCATCACTGGAGCACTAATAGAGAAACACTATTACGCATTTACAAAGCACTAATCAGAATAAAAATAGATTATGGAAGCCAGGCTTATCGCTCAGCTAGCAAAATCATAATTGCATCCCTTGACGCGGTCCACCATTCAGCTATGTTATTAATTGGAGGAGCTTTTAGAACCAGCTCCACAATCAGTAGATTAGCAGAAATTGGCGAAGAACCACTATGTATAAGCAGACAACAACTAATTCTCACCTATGCAACAAATAATCTTGCAACCTGCCATCGCATGCAAATCCAACACCAAGCCACAATTCCCAATCCAAGACTATCTCCTGACTTCCCGATTAGATTACATCCGACAATCCTACAGTTAGTCCACTCTATACATAGTACAAGTCCCCCCGGACTTACAAAGAACCAAATCTGTTATTGACGCTAACACAGTACAACAAGGACGATACACCCCCAGCAATCTTTAAACAAACGTTTCTTGAATTTAAAAAAAATCAATTGGCAAAATATGAGTGTCAGTGGAGTGGGTTCGGCCTTTATAGTAAACAAACAGATTTTTCAATTTAGACTGCATCCAATAACAAGCAGAATTATACAGCATTCTACAAAGCGTAAAATTTATTGACCACGATAGAAACAACAAATTTGTTATGTACAGTGATTCACTCCTCATTGCAATCAACAGCATAACAAACGTGTATTCCAAAAATCCACTAATACACAAAATACACGCCGTACTAAATAATATATACGAACAAGGGAAATCAGTAACATTGTTCTGGCACACATGGGATTTCCTGTCAAGGAAGAAGCAGACCGAGCTGCAAAATAGCATCAACCAACAGCCCTCGCCATAGATGACTTAATATTACCAACAGACTTCAGAATCAAAAAAAAATGCATTATCCAAGAAGAGTGGAACGAAATGTGGAAAAACACTACAAACAATAAATTGAGGGATATTAAATCTACAACAAAGCCATGGGCAATACACAAAAAGTAGAAACGACCAGCAATACCTCACAAGACTAAGAATCGGCCACACGAGAATTACTTACCAATACATCTTCATCAGCCGTTCTCCACGACCAGACGTCTGCGACACATGCAATCAACCGCTCACAGTAAAACATTACTCGTCGAGTATCAAAAGTACATACAAATAAAAATGAATCTAGATATGTCAGTACAAATATCAGATATGCTTCACAAAAGCTCAGTTAACGAACAGAAGCGGATACGTTTTTTAAAAGACTCGATTTAATGACATTCTACCTAGCTATCCAATCTTTATTAAACAATGTAATGTAACTTACTAATGTAACACTGGTGCTAATAACCACACACCTTCACTTAAATTTAAAAAAAATTAAAGCAGACGTCTCTAATCCATAATACTGTCAATAGAAATTTACATATTGCTATAACTCATGATATGTATTTTGAGTACTTTTCCGTGCATCGCCCAGTATACATGTAATTAATAAATAATCGCATTCTTAAATTGCCCTTTATTAGAAGTTTTGGATTAGAAGACGTAGGCCAACATAGACATCTCATCAAATGTGATATTGCTATACCTAAACTTGCTATTTATTTTTTGAAAATTACGGTTTATGCACTTGAAAAAGATACAAACTAATAATATTATTTAGAATATTGTAATAACTTTTTAATTAATAAGAGTAAGGCGAGAAACAAATAATAGAAAGTTTTCTCATATGCGAAATGTGTTAAATTGAAACCCACCTTTGCTTTAAAAAAATTTTATTCAACAATTTAATTATAAATAATTACCGGCACCCATCCCATTGTTTTACTAACCGACTTATACTCTGCTCATAGAATTCTTGTGGCTGCTGATTGAAGAAGTCTTCCACAGCTATCTGTACTTCTGCATCAGACTCAAAATGCCGACCTTCTAACGCCTTTTTCCGCGGTCCAAAAATATGGAAATCGCAAGGCGATAGATCCAGGCTTATAGGGTGGATGCTCTAAAACCCTCCATTTCTTTCGTTCAAGATGTTCTTTTACCACATTAGCAACATGAGGCCTAGCATTGTCGTGCAGCAAAATGACAGGACGCGTAAGATTTCCTGGACGTTTCGTCTTATTGCTTGATGAAGCTTGTTCAAAGTTTCATTGTACAGATTTGCATTGACATTTACTCTAGGTTCCTTAAACCCTATCAACAAGGATCCTTCCTGGTCGAAAAAAAAATGTTAACATCACCTTGCCTGCAGAAGATTGTGCTTTAAACTTTTTTGGTAGTGGTGAACTTGAATTTTTCCACTGCATCGACGATAACTTACTGGATGGCTCGTAGTAAGGGCACCACGTTTTGTCACCAGCAACTATTGACGGAAGAAAGTCATCACTATTTTGCCTATAGTCTGTGAGGTATTGCAGAGATAAGCCCATTCGCAAACATTTTTGTTCATTAGACAAGAACCGAGGATTCCATTGCGAACAAACTTTGCTGTAATCCAGATTACGTACATTACTATGGACACGACAGATCCTACACTCGCACCAACAATTTCTGAAATTTTTCTAATTGAAATTCGACGATTTTCTCTAATAAGGCCTTCCACACATGCCATATTGACCTGGTCGCGGCTCATCCACAGTCCCCTCTTTTCCATTCTTAAATTTTCGGCGCAATTCCTTCACAGTTGGGTACGCAGTGCATGCATTTCCATACACTGCTTGCATTCGCGTATGAATCTGCAATGGCTGCACACCCTCGGCGCATAAAAATTGTAGTACAGCACGCTGATCAAACTTGGACGGATTTTTAACAACAAACGCCATTTCAAAATCGAAGTTTTAAAAGTCAGAATCAAATTCAAACGCCAGAAATTTATTAATGTGTTTATTACAAACACTACTAACATTAATAACAAACGTCATTTGAATTATTGCATTTGTTTTCAAGGCTAAGTTGATCAAAGATGAGTTTCAGTTGAACAAGCCTCGTATAATAATTGACTACCAGGTGTCAGAATTAATTTTTCTTAACCAAAATTCATCATTTGGAAAATCTGCATTTTATCGCAGCAAATTGAATGGCGCTCTGCCAACCAAGTACTTCAGACGCAGCTTTCTTTTCCGTCTCGCAAGTATCTTTGCAATTTTCCGCTGTAGTCCACCAAAATCCTTTTTATCGTTTATCAAAGTTCTTTCTCGAACGTTTCCTTTATTTTTCGTCAGCTTACACAACTCTGAAAGTAGCTACAGGAAATAGCTTTTGAGGACTTTGTCCCAACCTTGAATACATTTTGTTGCTCACGTACAGCTAAACTTCGTGTGATAAATAACTCTTGCACGTCTTATTTTAATACGTTGCGAATTTACTACAAGCTAAACTTTAAATGGAAAAACGACAAAATTTTAAATTATCTTCTAACTGTTCGCATTTTTGCATTCGTTTGAAAAGTCATAGTATACCATAGTTTAGTTATTTATGATCGATTCTTCAGATTTCACAGTTCAAACACCACAATCTCAAATAAATTATTATTCTTAATTATGGGTAATCAATATTCGTTTAAATCTATCAATATTTTCAGAAAATGTATAAATTTGAGGAAATATTTTTCTGGAAATGTAAAATCTCCCTTGAATCAACAATAAAATCCAAACCAGACCAGTTCTCCAATCCCTAGATTTTTGGCAGGGTTAGAGACAGATCGTTACTAAATAAGGCTTTCAAAAGCTTTTGAGAACGTGCCAGTGAACAGTTCTTTAGCACATGTTAAAATCAAATACTAACTGTCAGCAAATTTAGCAGAAAAATGTTAAAAAAAAACGATAGAGCCTCATAATGTGCTTGATGTCTTCATTTATTTAATATTTTACTTATAGGATTTATGAAACACCTGACATTTTAAAACGTTTTCCTTCGTTCTTCCATTAGTAATCTACAAAGCAAACTCATTGACTTATTACTATAATGGGCCCTGAAAGCAATTCTTATATATTTTATTTTCTCCAAGAATGTATGTATTTATCTTAAAAGGGGAAAATTTAGGATTTGCGAACGAGTTTTAAGATCGTAAACCTGTCATATAGTGCAAGGCTTATCCTTATTCCCAGATCGGTTTATTTTATTCAGAAAACTGATAGCTACATTTCCAGAATACGTATTTCCTTATAGTGTACATTTCCTCTATTTTACTTTGGGATAAAGTTTCATTAGAAGTAATACACTACGCCTAATTGAACATATAATAACTTATAAACAAACGAGGAAATTGCTAAAATCAATTAAATCTCTGATGATGTAAAAGTTAGAAAAATATTTACGCATAAAAAACTAAGAGAATCCTAAATTCATATTTCTAAAGATATAAATATCTGCTGATTATATCGTAGTTTCTCTGCTTGCTCTATATTTATAAATCGAATATCTAGTTCGCTTTGTTCTGATTCCAATTCTTTCAACTATCTCACTCCATTTTATATTGTTAGCTTCTTCCTTGCACACTGATATTTATTTTACTTAAGCTGTCCAACGTTTTGGAAATAGACCTCTTCTCGACCTTCCAATTTGTTTTGCATTAACAGTTTCTCTAGCCCTTCGCCTTTACGTATTGTATGCTCAAAATAAGTATACAGCTTACAATATTTGTTGATGTGTGTTGTGAAGAGAACTTGCGACGTAGTTCGAACAATACGATTATGGAAATTAGTGATTCGTATAGATTATAAAAATTAATCAATTAATAAGTTTCGATCAATCGCTCGAACAATTGACGGTTTACTTTAAGTCAGAGGTTAAGCGACTAACCGATTAATATGATAGGCCTAAGCCTAATCCGATGCTAAAATACATTCACATTACTATGTCTTTGGATTAAAAGCAACATAGCATGGTCTCTATAGGTTCTACACAGTTCCTGTTTGTTGGTTTTTTTAATATAAAACCTGGGCTGTGATTTTCTTCATTCTTCATGTATTCTGTTTCGCAATGTTTATTTTTATTTCTATATGTTTGGATTTTGTATATATTTAGTTCGCGTAACCATTATTGCAACTCTTCTCTGCCTGTTTTGTCTATGGCCTTCAAATAGCTTAAACATATCTCAGAATGCTATTATAAATAGCTTGGGGGAAATTAATTACCGTTGCTTTACGCCTGTGCTGGTTTTAATTTTATTGATTTTCTCTTCTAGCAAGGGTCGTTACCATTTCACATTTTTTATGGTTAACGAGTTGCCTTTCTAGCTCTTTTATTCAATATTTTAAACTCTACGTACTTCCGCTCGTACGGCTCATGGGTGATCGAAGGTAAGTGGGAAAATATTTCGGTGACATTCTGTTCTATTGTCATTTACTTAGTCGACGAGCATGACTTTCATACCTAATCTAAGGTGGCTTTTGATTTCTAATCTATTAGTCTGATTAAATCTAGAGTCAAGTTAACCAACATCAGCAATGCATATCAAGGTATTTATTGTGGTCGTGTATAGTATAGATTAGTTGATGTTAAATCGAACTTATCGATATGATCCTAGTGCAGTATTGGTTTCTTCATTATTATTATTTATTTCAAGCTCAGGTAGCTTTAGGTAGCAAATGGGCTATCGAACGAACTACTGGAAATGTATTGATTAAAGGCAAAAGCTTCAATTTGAATTCTGCCATTACTGGTTAGATAGTTCCTGTATCTGTGTAAGCTTAATATTTCTTCCATTCACTTTCACTTTTGACTCTTTCCTTATGAAGACATAATAAATGTTTTCTTCACATTTGGCTTGAAGATATTCAGTGATAACATTTCATCATTCTGTTCACCTTCATGAACCAATTAACTGAGTAGTTGCTGAAAAAACCTTGTTCTGGTATCCTCTTATAACGGAAATGCCTATCATCGTATCCACTTGTATGTTTGATATTATTGCTAGGAATACCGATTTCGTACTTGATACACATCCCCTGCTAGCTCTACATTGTCCTTGTATTTTAATTGGTATTATGAGCTATGTTAAACGATATTTTTCGTACGCACTATATTTCCTAGATGTACTATTTTGTAAGGTTGAATGGTGTTCAATATCTCTAGGTCTTTGTTAACTCATTCAAAACTGTTTCCTTCCAGATCAGGGCATCTGCAAAATTCGAGTTGTTCTATCATATACCCCCATTTCGAAGCTTTCTCTATTTTTAATTTATTATTTGTGTTCATGAATCAACTTCGTATATGAGAACAGTAAAGACGTAGCTTCGTATAATACGTAGGCCAACATCAAGGTTTACTTCTCCATGTAATTTTTGCCTTCTTTTGTCGATTAATGGATTGGTCAGATAAAGTGGTAGAGTGCTCACGATGTTAAAATTTCTAGAGTACGTTGTTTGAGGTTACGTCAAATTGGATGGAAAAAATTTATAATAAATATATTTAAAAGAATTTATAACAAATGATCTAAATATTCACCGTCTTCACGCAGGCACGCTCGAACTCTTCGCACAATACCATTGCTGACATTTATTAAAATATACGGATGGTTATTAATTTCTTCCAATATTCTGTACGGCAATTCATTCAGGTCATGTACTGGCTGCTGGAAAATGGAATTCTTTAAGTACGGCACAGGAAAAAATCACATAGGATGAGGTCGCAGGATCTGGCAGGATAAGGTACTGGTGTATTTCGATTAATAATCCGTCTGTCGAAAAATTCTCGTATCATATTTTAGGTGCCATGTGTTATGTACGCTGTTGGAAAAAACAATTCTGAATGCATTCTCATGAGGTTCTTGGAAAAAGGGCCGTAAAATCTCTTCTCGATACCTTTCTGAAGTCAAAGTGCCTGAAAAAAAAACTTCGTAAATTTTTCAATAAATAAACTCTTCTGTTTTAATTTTACCTTCAAAACAATCTGGTCTAACTATTCTACGCCTTGAAATAGCCGCCCACGCTCCTATTTTTCAAAGATAAAGAGTTGTCTACCATAAGATTAAGCTTCTCCGAACTCCATAAAGGCATGTTTTGCGAATTAATGTATCCATTACCAAAACCAGGCCCCGTCCGTGAAAAAAGTTTTCTCTAGTAAGTCATCATTGAGGATATTTAGGAACCACTGAAAATATTCGACACGCTGAGGATAATCAGCTTCTTGAAATTGTTGTACAGACTGCAAACAAGTTGATATATTTCTCTGATATTTGGTAGCAAGTGCTGACTGAACTTGTTGAGACACATGGCGTACAGAAGTTTCAGGAGCATCTTCCATAATCTGTCTTACACTTTCAATTAATTCTGCCGTTCTTGTCGGAAGATGACCGTTGCCTTCTTTGCGTGAAATGATTACAGTCTCACGAAAAACTTCAACGCAGTTATTCAAAGAACACCAAAAAGTGTTATAGGGCAACATAACGTTTGGATTTTATTATTAAACAATCATGAATTGAGTGCTGCCATACTCCATCCTCTCAACGGCCGTTACGAAAATAAGATTCATTTATACTAATTTTATGTTCCTGTAGCATAACCATTTTATTTCAAGAGGATATGTTACCAAACATAAACAACCGGCAAATAGTTATTACAGACAGTAAAATTAATGTTGTGTAAAGAAAGATTCTGTTTTAGTTAAAATTATTAAAACATACTGTACTTACATATTTCAATAACGGAATACACAACTTACTCTTGAAAAGACTGATTTTTCAAACTGCAGCTAAAAATACACAAAAAGCTAGGAAATCCAAGTAAACGACCAGAATGGTTTGTGCCCTAACGCAAAAAGTGAGGTTAGGTTAAACAGCTGATGTGTTGTGCGTTCATATTGAGCTTTTCAGCGCCGACTTGCCGTCAAATTAAAAAAAAAACATGTTAGCTGATCCAATGAATTATGTTTAAACAAGGTTTTGTTTTTTAGAGATTGCGAAGTGTTTTTAAAGTCCATGAATAACATATACCAATGGTTTTCGGCAATTTCTTGAACGGTAAACTACGTTTCTGAAAATTTTACTGTTTAAGGACTGAACGTTGCATTTTTTGCGATGATATGGAAGTATCTGTCTTGATATGATGTTCTTAACGTGTGAATTTCAAAAATAATGTGTTATTTACAAAGGAATCGGAGCATATCCTAGATAATCTGACATTTACAAGTTTTTTTTACAATTTAAACATATCTGAATTCCTAACTCTTCCTTGTTCTTGCTGTTATTTTGAACACCCAATTTATTATTTCACGTTTTCACGTAAAATTCTCTTTCACATTTTAGTAATTGCTATTGATCGTAATTTTACGATAAAATGAAAAATTTACTTTTAGGGATAGTTAGTTGCTTTAGTTGCTTGTCTTATGGGTGTTAATGGATTAACATTTTCAAAAATTAATAGAAAGCCTCGCAGTTCAATTTCGACATACAGTTCGGTATGATTTTGTAGACATTATTGGTTGTATCATCTCATAAAACTTCAATCAAAATATACGAGGTCTGATCAAAATGTATCAAGAATGGCTTTATTTAAAAATAAATTACAAGATTTATGAAATTAATATTTAATCGCCTTCAAAGTAATCCCCTTCCGAAGCCACACACTTAATTCAGCGTTGCTGCTATTGCTCGAAACATTTTTTAAATTCTTCTTCTGAAATAGCGAGCAGCTGCGTCATCGTGTTCTGCTGTATCTTCTCAATGTCTTGAAATCTTTTTCCTTTCAAATGGAATTTGATTTTCGGGAATATATAAAATCCGCTAGGAGCCAGGTCTGGCGAATAGGGTGGCTCGCGGACCTGTGGAATACGGTGCTTAGCAAGAAACTGCTGCACAAGAAGCGATGCGTGGACAGGGGCATTGTCATGATGCAATTGCCACTCACCATTCTCATGCTAGTCCGGCCTTTTCCGACGAATTGCGTCGTCAAACGTCGCAGAACTTGGCAATAATACTCCTTGTAGATTGTCTGGCCCGATGGAGCGTATTCATGATGCACAGTTCCCTTGTAATAGAAAAAAACCGTCTTAACATGCTGCGGATTTGTCGTGCAATTTTAGGTCTGACAGACTTTGGGGTCTTCCACTGTGAGCATTGGGCCTTAGTTTCGGGATTGTACCTATAAACCCACGTTTCGTCGCCAGCTACGATTGTTTTTACAAAGTTTTCGTCGTTTTTGACGCACTCAAGCAACTCAGTAGCAGCTCAAACACGGGCATGTTTTTGCTCAACTGTGAGGAGTTTTGGCACAAATTTGGCTGAGACGCGTCTCATACCCAAATCGTGTGTAAGAATTGCTTGAACTGAACCGAAACTAATGTATAGGTCTGAAGATAACTCACGAATAGTGATTCGGCGATTTTCCCGCACAGCTTCAATATTTTTTTCACTTTTGCTGATTGTAGGTCTTCCAGAACCCGGATCACCCTCAGCACTTTTACGACCATTTTTAAAGCGTTTATACCACTCGTAAACTTGTGCACGGCTCAAATAATCTTCCCCATAGACTTTCTGTCACTTTAAATATGTATTTTTGTAAGCGTCTCCAAGTTTTTGACAAAATCTGATACAAATTCGTTGATCACTTTTTTCAGACATGATAAATGCGCCAAACAGTTACGCATACGTCACCAAAAATCATTACTGTGAAAAAACCGACTGAGTAAGGCCAATGTGATTCACAGCACATGTGTAATAGATACCAAGGTCCCTTTATGCAAAACCACATCTCTCAGTGTTCAGTCATTGTAAACTTATGAAACCATTCTGGATACATTTTGATCAGACCTCGTATAACCGTTTTTTAAGCACTATTTTTTATTTCCATTAAAAATGTTTGGAAGCTTACCATTTCGTAATTATTTTAGCCGCAACATTTTCGTAGCAATTAAAATTCTAATCTGATATGCCTTTCTAAATATGCTGTTTATGACAATCTAATTATTTTTTTATGGAAGACCGAGTAAAATTAAAGTAAGACAAGATTCCCTGATGAGCTTTTGCAAATTGTTTGTTCTTGAAATAAGGAGAAACATATCTAATACATTTCAATATCCGTTCTTGATTCGCTTATCTATTACTAGTCTTTAGGTATGGGTTATGCAAAATATGACTACACCTTCAAGTAAGTAATACGTAGGCGGCCTTTGTGCCACCCTTAAACCACCTACCTTATACAGTTGCACTTGATACAGCCCTGAGCTTGTTATATTTTCAAAATCTGTGTAGGAGGTTGAGAATTTCAGCTTTAACTCATTAAGAAGGCGAACGTTATTAAGGCTAAGCGACGAACTAGGTTTGAAAACGTTTATTGCAAAACCATTGGACGGCCTAAATTGAATGTCATTAAACTATAAATTTAGAATAACCTTAAAATTTTACTGCATTTGATTTAATTGTAACACAAATCTAAACATGTAATACACATTATTGTTTAATATTTAATTGTGCCACTACGCTATTCGGAAGAATAAAGCTGCTTTATTAAATACTAATCTCACATTGGTATGAATTTTCCTGAAAATTTTGATACGCAAATTTTATTTCATTTTATTTATGATTGGCAGTTTTATGATTAAATATTGTAATAACAATAATAATAAAAATACATATGGGAATCTCTGCACCTGTATTTTATGTAGCTTTAATAGACGATATTTTGCATATTTGCTCCCTGATGTAATAAATCGAAAAACGCATTAGCTGCCATTGAAACTGTAGATATTTTCAAATACACACTAGGGGGCACTTTCGTGGTTAACAGCAACTGAAGCATGACAGAATACACAAAATAAATAATATTTTTCGATAACCGAGCTTCCACCAATCTCTAATGTAAATATTTTTTAGGAACTAATCCTGCGCCTGTCAATATTTATGGATGTAGAGTCCACAAGAAAACCTACAGAAAAATATTCTTGCTTCATTCTTTCGTTCCTTTTTTGTTGTCATATTTTTAATAATTTTATTGCGAAAAAGTGAAATCACTATTCTTCCGAGAGTACAAATAGATTGTTCAGTTGAATTTGCGAAAGAAATATTTCCTTCTGTAACCAGAACAAGGTTTTCTCCTTGGCACGTTTTAAATCTAAAATCTGTGCAGTAAATAATTGGAATTAACATAAAAACTTCCCCGCTAGTACTTTTTAAATTAAACATCTAAATTCCTAAGAACGAGACCATTCTGTGTTTTAACTTTTACTCCAACAAAAAATTTATCTCAAAAGTTCGAGATTAAGAGATTTTTAACTGTTTAAAATTCAGGGTGCGTCTCCTAAAGATAAAATTGTCCAAAAATTAATGCATCTAATTATTATTCAGGCAGTTCGCCGTGCTAGTTTATGAAAAGGCAGTTTGAGTTTGATTTGTAGCGCTTTTAAATAAAAAGTTTCTAACTGACTGACTTGACTGAAATAGATTACTCAAACTTAAACACATTTAAACTGAATTTATTTTGCTTGCTTTAGTGCAAATTTACATTTAGATACGAAATTGCTTTTAAAATGCATATGCCGCCTGGATGCCAATATAGCATCTGCTGAGATTTAATGTTATTGATTATCCACGTCTACGGGTAAGATTGGATTGAAATGCCTCATAAAACAGCACAGTTTTTCACAGTCTATTGTATAATTCAGTAAGCTGCGAACATTTCCTTGTGTGTAACGTTATCTGTTTTAACGAAGTACATGAATTTTTCATTTATTAAAGACTAAAAATGTGTCGTGAAAATATAATCTGGTTGAAGCTGAGTTCATTTATGTCAAATCCATTTTAGCAAAATTAATCAGTTTGGGGTGTCTTGTTCTCAAAGAATTCAAAGAATTTTTATTATGAAACTCGAAACATCTGCAGTGAACAAACGATTAAGTAAAGAAGGTGTTTTCCATGTTTATGGTGGCGTACAAATAATCAGAAGGAAAATGAATTTTAAATCATTTGTCTGAAAACATTCAACTCTTTATTTTGTACGTATGTCAGCAATACCTTAATGTGGCTGACGTCGATTGTTATCGTACGGTGTCTCAACTCTGAAGTTTTTAAGTGCTAAAAAATAAGCAGATAAGTCTAACAATACAACGGTTGCAAAAGTGTAAAAATGAGGCAAATAATTATCTTAACGCAGCCATTTGTGTCTTCCCTCTTGTTTTATTTTTTGCTAAATTCGTACACCTGCTGGAAAGGGAATCGGCTTAGTTATATTTTTTATCCTCTTATCTTTCAGAAGCTCTTCAGCTGACATTTTCGTTATCTCCAAGGCAACCGTGGTTTTTGTCCAATCATACACATTTATTTTGGATTTTATAAATATAGTCATATAAAAGTACCAGAAAATATAAAGAAGCATTTGTCGTTTACTTACTTTCTACAAATAAACAATGTTGTCGATTGGTATGTCCTTATTATCAACGGTATGCTATATAAAATCTATGAAACATGTCAATTTTGTTTTTTAAAAATGCACTTCCTCACCAATTTGTTTTCTATCAGCGTTTGCTTTTACGTTATGACATCATCATTAATTTTTCAAATGGCAACCCAATTTGTTCTTCCTTATTTTAAAGAACATTATGAAAATAATTTCCAAACGGCAAAATAATAATGGTCCACCATTAACAAGTTGGCATTGATCAGCACGTGTGTAAACACGCCCAATATTTTCCAGGCTGATACTTTCCATATCTAAACGAATCTGATGCTTGAAATCGTCTAAATTGTTTGTCCTGCTAAGGTAAACTCGCGAATTCACTTGACCCAATATAAAGAACGGCGAGGACCGTTCGAGTGGCCTGCACGATCTCCTGACGTAATGTCCCTAGAGGTTTTCCTATGGGGTCATCTAAAATCGTGAGTTTACGTTAATAGGCCAAACAATTTAGACAATTTAAAACGTCGGTTTGTATCCCAAATACAATTTACCCAATTGCAGGATGAATCAATCGTTTTCCTGTATAAACTGCGATTAGCAGAAAAGCTGAGAGAAGAGATAACAAGAAATGCGGAAGAAATGTATGGTAAACTGAAAGACTGCATACACCAAGCTGCTAAAGAAGCAATGGGAGAAGTTACGCCGAAAAGAACCAATTCTGGAAAATCATATTGGTGGAATGAAGATTGAGAAATATTAGTGAAGGAAAAAAAGAAACATACCGAAGGTAGTTGACCACAGATGATCCTAGTGATAGAAGAACTTACATGAGATATAATCATATGGTAAGGAAAGCAGTAAACCAGACAAAAAACTCATTCCGGGAAAGAAAATGCAATGAAATTAATAGATTGATGGGAAGCTCACGCTCTAGAGAATCGTGGATTAAGACAAAATACGCGCACAACCAAAAGATTTGAAAACATTGGATTAAGTCAGTGGAAGGAGTATTACAAGGAACTTCTTACGGAAAAAAGGGATATATATATATATATATATATAAAGAGGTCAAATATGCAACAGAGCAGGTGCCTGAACACGTAGACGATTTTACTATAGAAGAAGTAACACATGCTATAAAAATCATGAAAAATAATAGATCGCCTGGTCCTGGAGGTGTGCCTATTGAGTTGGTGACATTCGCGCCAACAGTAGCAGTAGAGAAGTTAACTGCCATATTTAATAAATGTTTAAGAGGTGATCAAGTCCCATTTGAGTGGAAAATCGCGTACATAAGCTAGATTTACAAGAAAGGTAATAAAAAAGATTGTTCAAATTACCGGGGAATAAGCCTATTAGCATCGATTGGCAGACTGTATGGACGGGTCTTAAAGGAAACGTTTGAAAATACAATAGAAGAACTGGAAGTGTAAAGTGGTTTCAGACCTGGCAGATCATGTATAGACAACTTTTTCTGTATGAAACAATTAATGGAGACGCAAATAGCATGTGGAAGAGAAAAGCACGTAATATTTGCAGACCTCAAAAAAGCATACGACAGTGTACCAGAAATAAATTATGGTAATAATGGAGACGAGTGAAATAAATAAAATCTATATTAATGCTGCCAAAAAAGTATATGAAAGTAGTACCAGTTGTATAAATATGGGAGGACTCTTGTCTGACGAATTTATGATTAATAAAAGATTGCGACAGGGCTGTACCATGTCTCCAACATTGTTTAAGATATATTTAAATACAGCGTTAAAGATATGGACACGGAAGTGCTTGCTTTGCGAACGATCAGATTGTGCTGGCTGAAGATGCCGATGATGCCAGTTATATGATAAGGAAGTTAATGGAAGAGTATACAAAATGGCGGCTCGAAATCAACTTGGAGAAGACTGAGTATATGGTTATTGAAGGTCAATGCGAAGATATATTCACGGAAGCAGAAATGATTAAGACAACAGATCATTACAAATATCTAGGAGTAACATTAACATCAGACGACAAAGACGAGAAAGATATTTTAAACAAAATAGGACAAGGAAGAAGACAACAACTACACTCTATTCTGTGGAACAAAGCTATTTCAAAGAGAAACTAAAACAGCAATGTTCAAAACGCTAATTGAAAGTTCACTCAGCTAGGGGTCGGAAATATGGGTGATAAATAAGAGATTAGCACAAAGAATAAATGCAACCGAAATGAATTACTGGAGAAGATGCTGCAGTGTTACAAAACTTGAGTATGTGAGGAATACAGCGATTAGGGCGAAAATGGAAGTAGATAGAAGCTTATTTGACACCATGAAAAAATTACTCTGGTACGGGCATCTCAAACGAATGGAAGAGGAGAGACTACCCCATAAAATGTATATATGGACACCCCTGGAACGTAGAAAAAGGGGGAGACCGAGAATAAGATGGAAAGATACCATAAAGAAAACAATGTAGAAGAGAGATTTGGGGGAAGATAAATGGATAGATAGGAAGAATTGGCGTTTAGGATGCGAGAAACGAACAGAAGAGCCGTAACAAAAATCGCATCTATAGCATATCCTCTTCCATTCGTAATAGGTGTTGCGTCCACTTTTGTCTTCTTTTTGTATTATTATATCATTCAGTGTTTCTGTTTTTCAGTTAGTTGTAATGTGCACATTTGTATTCCGAACCAGTAAAATAACATTCTCAACTGCTGTCAGATAACGCATTTCAGAAGTTTGCATTCGACTTTCATCATTCTTCGTCAACGTCCAGGTGTCGGAACCATATAGAAATATTGGTAGCGACATAACTTTGTAAAATTTCATCATTGTATCTTTGCTTATTTTGTTTTCAGCGTTCTTTTCATAGTTCCGCTCATTTGGCCGATCTCGGTGGTCTAGTGGTTAGCGCATTTGCCTTTAGATCCAAGGGACGCGGGGTCGAACCTGGCCGAGGTCGGTGAGATTTTTCTAACGGGGAAAAATCTGAAAGTGCGCCTTCTGTCGGATAAGAAGTAAAACCATAGGTCCCGTGCCACTGCGATGTACACGTTAAAAATCACTACTGGAGTTGGAATTATCCCAGATAGGCAAAATTCTTAGTTAGGGTGTACAATAAGCCAATGATGCTTAGTGCTTAGAGATGCTTGGCAAACCGCATCCTAGATCTCGGTCTTTCAAGTCAACATCAACATCATCCATTCATTTGATTGAATCTCGCTATATTGTTCAGATCTGTTTCTGTTGTGTACGTAATTTACAATATGTACATCCTGTTCTTATTTATATAAGATATAAATTCTGAATGGTTTGAAGTATACATGTAATTTTTTCAAAAAAATACCATATATTTTATATCACTATTTAACTAATAACATCCATCAAAATAAGGAGGAAAAAAAATTGCTTGCCATTTAAAACCATTTTTATGACATCACAATGCAGAAACAAAAGCCGACAGAAAAAAATTTAAGTAAGGAAGCGCCTTTTTAAAAAACGGAAACGGTGCGTTTCCGTATTTTCCCAGAAAATATTAAATAACAAAATAGTGAATTTTGAACGGATTTTATCACCACGCTGTATAATAATCGCTTTTAATTGCAATCCCCTTTTGAAGTTTTTTAACTTAACCTGATTTATTAACTTTCTGTTTGTACTACAGATAGTTTGGTGTACAAAATGTCTGTTAGAAACCATAATAAATGTTGAATACCAATTTAGCTTATGTATTCTTACATGTTACGAAATACACCCAATATCCAATTTTACATCGTCCCCTTCCTAAATCCTTGTATATGACCGAAAGTGAACGTTGACCTCGTCATACATGTAAACTATGTTGACCACTGTAGAAGAATTTTACGTACTGGGGTCCGTAGACCCATCAATGAGACGCATTCTAAATCAGCTTCTTAAAGGTCGAATGCCTAATGGAATCTGGAAATTGCCTAATATCCTTACGGAGTATCGCACAGCTCTTTACGCAAAAAATAATACCACCTACAAGCACACAGTTAAAATAAGACATTCCAATCACACATCACGATATTTAATTAGGTATAGACAGTACTATTAACTGCACACAACTGTAATAATAAAAATGGAATCACACAGCTGTTAGAGTAAATTAGAGCACACACCTCATTACTTGATTACACTGAGTACTATTACTACGCAAACTGGTATAATCATGAAATAGAAACACACAACTGCTACGATAAATTAGGGCACACAGATAGTTACTTAGTTAAGTACACAGTACCACTACTGAGCACACAGCTCTAAGAAACAACTAAAGCTAACCCATTTCAACAATAAGGACTTTTATATAGAGAATTATTCGATACAGCCGTCTTATCTATTTTCGAAAATATCTGTATCGGCGTTTAGAGGTTTCAAAACATTACCATGCTCGCACTTTATGAGAGCACCAGAAGTCGCCCTTATATTTCTTATAATAATATTACAGAATAAATTAAAACCATAGTATTTAAATAAAGAACTCATACACAGATATTTGAATAAAGAAACATATTAAATTTATGAAAAATGGTTAAGAAACGTGAGAACGTAATTTCAGCAGTCAATAACTAGCAAATTTATATACCTAGTTGACGTATATCATTTTCCAAAATGCATGCTAATATATTTCGTCTTTTTTATTTTCAACTATGAATTGCAGAAGTATTCATTAAAGTCTAGTACTCAAGTGCGAATTAATAATTATTAAGAAGCGCTACAGCACTTATGTTTCAAAATTGCAAATTATAGCTTTTCAAATAATCTATTATCAGCTTTCGATTTTAATTCCATGAATTTTTTTATTTTTCTGCGCGTTAATTAAAATTTTATCAAAATCTAACCTGTCGTTTTGGAGCCACAAACGACTATATGAGTATGTGCAAACATATATGTGTTACTACAAATATAGTTGTTAGCGCGCATGTCTACACATTCAACGGACGCCTGCCAAGGCAAATCTGAAAGTGGGATAAGTAGTAAATCCGTGCCACTGTAATGTGTGACACGTTAAAAATCACTACTGGGGTTGGAACTAGCCCATATAGGCAAATTTAATAGTTAGGGTATACAATAACTCAAGAGGTTCAGTGCACAGAGATGCTTGGAAAACTGCGTCCTAGATCACGCCCAATAAAACCGTACTACGAATATTCTATTGAATGCAGTGCACAAAATTCCTTGTGTACTAGAATTGGGTTTCTCCAAGCACTTTTTATATCTATATCTATAACAGCATTCCAACCGTAGCAGAACAGATATATTTTTGAACAATGCACAAATAGTGCACAAATAACAAAATGAAATAGACAAATTATTAAAAATCTTATTAAAACATGAAAATAATAAAGTTCGGGTACTGTTAAACATAACTAACGCTAAATAAGTTCTGTGAGTGATCCGTTTCCCTCAAAAATATTGTTGAAGTCCTACTTTATATACAGTGTGATCATTTTATCTTGTAAAGTAGTAGGTAAGCTACACCTTTCACATGTGCATGAAATGCACAGTTAAATTCTTTTTAGCTTTAAAGAATATTTTGTTACATGCAGGATCCTTTGGACAGACAAATGTCGACTACTGTTTTGCCAAAACTTAAGAAACTTCTATACAAAGTTGTTGATTTGTATAAATTCTTGTGGTAATAACAATCAGTTTCAACGTATTCTAATAGCGAGGAGACGGATATGATGTTGATTTTAGGAGAATACAGAAGAACGGCGAACTTGGCAGTACGACGATATGCACAAAGATACCCGGATGTACCCCTTCCACCACATAATGCCTTTATACGTTTGGGAAGATCTTTGCAACAATATGAACAGTTTTCCAAGCCAGAGCTGAGACTACATGTCACAACTGTAGAAACTGAAGCGGCAGTCATCGAACAAGTAATTAGTAACCCCATATGAGCCAACGAGCAGTTGCAAGAACTGTAGCCTTCAACCAAAGTTCAGTATTTAATATTTTAGTAGCAAACCGGTCCCATCTTCGCCACGTCACATTAGTGAAATATCTTACTGAAAATGATTACCCACGTCTAGTAAATTTCTGCCAATTTTTAAGAAACGGAGTTGCTACTGATCCACTGTATTTAAGAAATATTCTATTTTCTGACGAAGCGACGTTTAGTAACAATTGGTGTGTAAATAGACACAATTGCCATTTCAATTCACAAGATAACGTAGATTGAATTCGGCAAGCACACTTTCATAGAATTTTTACTGTAAATGTGTGGCGTACCACACTGACGTTGACAACTTAATCGTTGATCCCCACTTCTTTGAGGGCAGCTTAAAGGGGGAAATGTATTAACATTTAAAAAAAAAATGATTTGTTTCAACTTTTAGAAGACATTCCTCTTTATGTTAGACAGCGTATGTGGTTTCAAAATTACGGAGCACCTGCCCACTTCCATAGAATTGTAAGAAATTACCAAGATGAAACTTTCCGTAACAGATTAATTGCAAGAGGTGCAGTTCATCCTTGGTCTTCACATAGTTCGCACTTGACTCCGTTAGATTTGATTTTGTTGGGTAAAGTAAAAGTCGCCGTCTGCGAAACTCCCGTAGAAACTGAGGAAGATTTGCTTAAAAGAATTACTGATTCATGTAAATCAATCACTCCACACATGCTACCTTGTGTTAGAAATTCTCTTCTGCGGCGGATTGACTTATGTGAACAGCAAGGTGGACGCAGTTTGAAAATTTATTACGTCATTAATTCGTGTTCTTCTTTTTGCTTTTATTTAACTATTTGGCTTGTTGATTTGATTGTTATTTCAACATATTTTTATGCTATCTTGGCTTTCTCCGTGTTTGTTCTGTTTAAATTATAAGAAATAAATATTGTAAATACACCTATTACAAAATTGCATCTTATTTATTAGTAAATAGTTTCATTGTAGATTCTTAGCACATCCATAACAATTTTGAATTTTCTTTATTTAAATAATCTAAAGTTTACTAAGATACCTATGCAATACAAACAGCTGTAATGTGTGGAGCCTACCTACCTGTTACAAGATAAAGTAATCGCCATGTATTAATTCATTCATTCACTGCTGGGCATCGGCCTCTTCTCTGCCACGTGTTTCTCCTCGGCGCTAAAGTATCGCCCGTATGCCGATTCCAAAAAACCGATTGTACAAGGTTTCAGGAAAAATAAAGTTGATTTCCAGAGCTCCGTTTTCAATAGTACGGTTTTCATGAAACACACTGCATTATGTAAAATATTTAGAATAGTGTAACTTTTATTCGAAACGTTGAATGTATTTCCAAACTATCTAACAATCCTTTATACATAAATACACAACCATATAATGCTGTTTTTAATTTATTTGGTTGGAAGTAAATTTAATATTAACAGTTTTTTTCTTATAATAAAGAGAGAGTACTTGAATAATCCTTTCTTAAACAAAAGCCTATGCGATATCGGAACATCGAATAGGGATAACACTGACGCTTCAAAACAACATTATCGTAAAAAGTTAAATGCCTATTTGGCAGAGTTTCTACTGACGTTATATTACCAAGTCCTCTTTGAAGGTTAGAAGAACATTTGTAATACATTTTTAACATCAAAAGTATTGCTTATTTGAAGAGTATGATTAATAAAATACTTCACCGAAATTGAAAACACTACGAAACTTTATACGTGGGTGGAAAACCCTCCAACGTATTCAAGCATAAAATGCTATTAAAACTCACTTCATCCACTTTAGGTCATCCCACATTCGTTACATTGTTATTTAACCCATTCCTTCCACTTTACAGACAGACATGGTCGTTTTTAGAACTAATTATATTTCAATGAATACGTTGTTACATTTCGACGATTGTATAAAAATAGAAATTCCTTGCAATTATTCGCAATATAATTTTATGTTTGACGTACTTTCGAGCAGTTTACTTGAAGTGCCCTTTGTAAACTGAAGTTCATTTGTATCCATACTTTTTACATTTGAAAGACAATGAAAACGTTTTAATATCTGTGTTTGCTGACTGTTCTTCGGACTACCTTATTTTCAACTTTAGCTTACTGAAACTAATAGCATTTGTATACGTTCATATACTTGTTAATTGAATCCGCTTTCTAATTGGTCTTTCAGCTGAGAATTATACTGCTACTACTTTTGAAAATTTTCTATTCGCATGAAATAAGTTAACCATAAAGTATTAAACAAGATAATTACAAATGTTCATGATCGTTAAAATTCTGTGTGCTTCTAATCCCCAAGGCAAATATTTTACATTAAAATATTCGTGTTCGTTATGCTTTTAGAATATGTGGTCAGCGGTTTTGCATCTAAAGTAGAAGTTTACATAAAACGAACTTTGTAACTGTACGCTAGTTCCATTTAGTAAATTAAATTATGTTAGAGTTACAATATCTATTTTTATAAAAAGGGAATCATTTTCGTTTGCTATGAAATTCTTAAAGATGTTCAATTTTGATACTGATTTAGTTACTAATCCATTGAGTTGTTGGGCAGCAGTTTATAAAGTTTTAGTTTTGTAATTGTACGGTTGGTTGTAATAATCTTAAAAGGGAAGAGAAATAGGAAAACAGTTACAAAGAGTTGATAAAATGGTAACTACATAATTGGAAGTCATAAATTATAACCCCAAAGTGTTTTTCTTTTCTCATTTACGGTAATTTTGCGTAAATAGCAAAGTTTATTGTGGGATATAGTGAAACAGTTTCCCTCATGTTAAACAAATATTTTGCACTTGTATTACTAAACACGGTGTATATTCTGTTATTGGGAATAGCTTATAAGCGTAGTCGTTGTCGTCAAAATCTGCGTATTATTTATTATTGGCGTTATGTCTTCGCGTTCGAACCTGACCTCTCTGTGCCGCCAATTCTTAATTATTTTGTTTCTGTCGTTCGTGGTATTTTTTCCACATTTTGGGGATTACTTCATTTAATGCCGTTTTCCACATTCACATTCCACATCAGTGGTAGGTGGGCAACCGCCACACAGTGTCTCCATGCTACAGTACCATTTAATTAGCGATTTTTTCGGAAAAATCAATTATTACCAAATAATGTATAAAGTATCTCGAAATGATACAGGGCGAGTCTGCTAAGACGAATCATCTTCATAACTCCGTTATTTGAAATATTATTATTTATTTTTGGGCAAATTCTAATAGGCAGTATCGAAAATATTGTTGGATATTCCAATGAGTTTACATACTTTTTAGACAATATATCTCCTTGCTTAACAACCAATCAGTGGATTTCAAATTTTGAAATTCAGCCAATAGAATCGGAACTACAGTGAAAATATAGCTTGTCGCTGTATTTTCACGGTGATAAACCTGCTTAGTTTTTGTTTTACTAACTGTCAAGTGAAAATAATGATTTAAATTATAAACGTCAAATTTATGTGTTTTGACAGTTATCTTTATTTTTCAATATGAGCGATCGTTGGGGACAAATGTCCATTGGCATCATAAATGAGGAAGTTGAAATGAGTATTCCGTCGAATACGGCAAGAAATAAAGTATCAATTACCAGGCAATTCAACAATTTTTGCACAAACAGGGGTTATGTTATCAATGCAAATACCACAATTGCGGAGCTGGCAGATATTTTGAAAGATTATGCCTGTAATATGCGGAAATTGGATGGTACAGACTATAAAGAATCTGTTATCAAAACACACTGGAATACTGTTGCCAAGGAACTACAAGAAAGTTGTTTGAAAAGCTATGGAAAAAAATTCAACCCATTTGATGACCTAGGATTTAA
>JABXWE010001241.1:0-22807 GCA_014611495.1 Limonius californicus
CCACGATCTGTTCGTACTCCGGAAAATGTCCAGGCTTTGCGACAGGCAGTTGAAGGGAGTCCACGTCGGTCGGCCAGCCAACACGCTGCTGCTCTGAACATATCAGACCGTAGTGCTCGAAGGATGCTTCACCTGGACCTCCATTTTCACCCATATAAAATCGTGACAGTCCAAGAACTTAGTGAACGTGACTACCAAATGCGAAGCGAGTGTGTCCAGTCAATTCTGAACATTCTTAATGATAACAGCATCGTTCTAATGTCCGATGAAGCCCATTTTCATCTCTCTGGGTATGTAAACCGGCAAAATTTTCGATATTGGTCGGCGGATAATCCTCGTGATCTTCACGAAAGACCACTTCACTGTGAACGCGTGACGGTCTGGTGCGCTGTAGAAATTTCGGAGTAATAGATCCATATTTTTATGAAGAGGACGGACACGTTTCTGTTAATTCAGCTCGTTATGTGCAAATGCTGTATAACTTCCTCGCACCAGAGTTGGCTCGGAATGGAATCAATCCTGCAAACATATGGTTCCAACAAGATGGTGCTACTGCACATACGGCGAGAGCGTCAATGGCCGAGGTTCAAGAAATATTTCCGGGACGTGTCATTTCCAGAAATGGAGACCTCGCTTGGCCTCCGCGCTCACCAGACCTCACGGTGTGCGATTATTTCCTCTGGGGATATCTGAAGTCGAAAGTTTACGTGAGAAGACCACGTACCATTCAAGAGTTAAAATTAGCAATTCGTAATGAAATACGAGCCATACCAAACGACATGGTACTGAGGGCGATGAGAAATTTCCGAACACGGCTGCAGCACTGTGTCAGAAATGGTGGTCGTCACTTATCAGACATAATTTTCAAATAAAGTAATTAAAGATATATTTTAGTAAATGGCAATTCTTTTTCTCTCATTTTTCGTAATATAAATGTATGTTGTTGTAATTTCGTAATTTTTAAAACCATTTCAAAACCGTCCTGTTTTTCTGCCGGTCCCTGTATATATTCACAACTATGGAGATCTAATAATTTAACTGAAAATAGTGTAAAAATTTACGAAATGCTTACATATCTATTATTTATTATTTTATAATTAATACAAAACCTCACAGTCGTTTTAACTATGTTTTAGAGTGAGACTGTCAAGGTTTGATATTGTCTAAAATCCAATCTAAGTAAAATTCTACTCTCGTATACGCCCCTGGAATTCCTTTCTGGCCGCAAAAACGTGGGCCAAAAGACACGACTCCAAACTGTATAAATCTAACATTATCTTTGTATAAAAGAAAGGTTTGCAAAGGGCCTCCACTATCACCGGTGCAGGAGTCAGCGCCATTTTGACCCCCAGCGCAGATCTGCTTATGATTTATTGTAACAGCTGTATTTTTGTATGCTTCACGACAATGATCTGCTGTAGTTACGAGTATGTCTGCTTTCAGTAAATCTGCACTCCTTCTACCTAAAAATAAGTAAGTAGGCTACAATGGGATTCTAGATATATTATTTAACATTTTGTTTTCAGAAAACCGAACTACGCACCTGTTTCTGTGTACCCCCAACCCGTTACAGTTAGATTAGTATTGGCGAAGTTTTTGTCTCTGACATCTTCACTTGCCGGAAGGCAGATGGGTTTTGCGTTATCTAAAAATTCAAGAGAGAATTTAATATTTAAAGAAATAATTACTACGAAAGTTGTACCAACAGTGATGTTAATAGGAGACGCTAAACGTATCAGTCCAATATCATTTATAAATGAGGTAGTATTATATTTAGGATGCGGGATAGCTTCTGCTATTGCTAAATCTTGTACGGGGGGAGCACAGTATTCATCCCCAAAGGGTTCTTTTTCGCAGTCCATTACAGAAGAAATATTGTATTCGCCAAGACGAACACCAACTCTGTAATTTTCATAAATAAGCACATAACCAAGGAATTGAATTGCGCATACTTACAGCTTTTGTGGAGAAATGTTTGTAATGCAATGCGCTGCTGTTAAAATGTACCATTCACTGATAATCGTACCACCACAGCGAAATTCGCGAACCGTCCCTAAAACATGTATGCAAGTTTCTGTCGCATTTTACAATTTCGATTGTTACCTTTTTCGTAAGCTAATAATGCCATCCAAGGGTATTCAAAGAGGACTGTCTTATTTCCACCAATAATCCGCGGTGAACCCATCTGTATACCGCATTCGTAAGGTAAAAGATTAAAGTTTTTATGGTTATTAACATCTGGTGGTTTTTCAACTGTTGTAGATGTTTCTCCCTGTACAGTTCCTAATATAGTTGAATTCTTTGGACAACAAACCTTGACCGAGTTGTTTATAATGCCGCACTGATAACCTTGTAGAGCCTGGATCGCAGATTGTGACAACGGTAAAGACTTTTCAATAAAATTTATAATAGGGTAGCAGTCATTGATTGAAATGCAGGATCCTACATTTTGATCTGGAGTTTGACACTCGTCTTCTGAAGGTTTCTCGGTTGTTGTAGATATCACGGTTTTTCCCGTTTCTACTGCTATTGGAGTTTTTGGGCAACAAACCTGAACAGCATTCTGTATAACTCCACACTCATAACCCTGTATCGTCGCGATGGCGTGTTGTGATAATGGCTGAGAGTTTTCAATAAAATTCAAAATAGTTTGGCATTCTTTAATTGGAATACACGATCCTAGACTTTCATCTGGAGTTCGACACTCATTTTCGGGTGGTTCTTCAGTTCCTGTGGATATTTCGGGGTTTGCGGTTTTTACTACAATTGGGTTTTCTGGACAACAGACCTGAACACCGTTTTCAACATCTCCACACTGGTAACCCTGAATTATCTCGATGGAGTGTTGTGTCAGTGGTTGAGATTTTTCAATAAAGTCTGTAACAGGTTTACATTCCTTGATTGGAATACACAATCCTGCACTTGCGTTTGGAGTTCTACACTGGTTAAGTGGTTGCTTTGTAACTGTTATTACGGGCTCTTCCAGCATTCTTGTTGGAAGTATAACCGGCTCATGTGAGCAGCAGACTTTTATAGAGTTTTTTGTAACTCCGCAATAATAGCTTACTAAAGCGTTGTTGGCGTATTGTGATACCAACGAATAGTTTTGGATAAATTCCATAATAGGGCCACAATTTTCGATAGCAATACAGGATCCGGTGCCCCCACCTGGCGTTCTACATCCATGGTCATCATTTATCCATTCTGGAAATAATGTTCATTGTTAGAAACATTGTATAATAATTTTGTTTTAATTATTAGACCATTCCTTAATAAAATTGAGTATAATATACAGCGTGTCCCACTGAAAACAAAATAAGAGTGTTTTGACACTAAACCTCAGTTCAAAAAACGCAATTTAATGTGTGATGGGGCTATTTTCGTTCACCTATCTTCAACCCCAAAATTGGTATGATTTACATAGTAAAAATTTTAAATGGCAAGGGGGTATCTAAAGACAGTCCATTTGAAAGCTCGATGAATTTGTTTTACAGTAGTGGTTTTATTTTTTAATTTGGAGCATTAGTTCCTGCGAAAATGCATTCCAAAGATTTAGGGTAGCAAATGTCCTGGAGCATTTACAGAATGATTGATTACACGACATTGGTTGACCACACATAACATACACGTAAATATTTGAATGTTTTCTTTTACGTCAGCGGCACGCCGTGTTTGGTGGTGGTCTTTGAACATTTTTAATAGTTTATTTGATTTCAGAAGGAGTTGAAATAATTGCGTATTTTTTCGGAAACAATGAATGTGGTAGTAGAAGTGGCATAAATGGCTATTGTATCGGATATTAATCGAACAGCTATTTAACGAATTTTGAAACAGCACAAGTTTCAACTCTACAAGATTCATTTGCTACAAGAACTCAAACCGCCGTTGACTACTGGTTGCAATTTTGTGGGGCTATAAGTGAACGGGTGATAAATAATTTAAATGTTCTTCGTATTGTCTGTTTGCCGACGAATGCACTTGTTTCGTAAATGGTATAGTCAATCCCCATTATTGTGTCTATTGGCAGATTCTAATACGAGGATTTTTACGAAACATATAAGGAACACCCCGAAAAATTAAATATTTGAGCTGGCATTTTTTATGTTGGACCTTTTTCCTGGCTGGTAGTTTGACTAGACAGATGTACTTGGAATCGTAACAAGACAACATTGATTGAATGTTAACTGATATTATAGAGGATGATGATCATTACTTCGAAGATCATTTGATATTCCACCCGGACGGTGCTTTTCCACATTATGCACTGGTTGTTCAACAGTGTTTGTATAATCAACGAATGCGGTCTAATCATTCTACAAAATACTTCAGAACGTGCAGCGATATTTTACACAGAACCTTTATTACTGTACGGATACTGGTGGTGAGAAACACGCCTGTTTCGTTTTCGATGGGGGAAACACTGTATTGATATTCTCGTAAAAATTAGTTATAGATAATATTCTGAACAAATCAAGAGAGAGCGAAAATGAAGAAGTCGCCAAACAGATACTAGTTTAACCATTAATGGGTAGTATATGTAGTACAACAAACGAAATAAATCATGGACTAACGGTGAATTAAAGTAATACCAACACACACAAGAGAAAATGTTGTATGCAGAAAAGATTTGACATTAGAAATAATGGAAAATGATTCGTCAAAAACTTAATGAAGATTCTGAATTCAGTTTAAAATGTTCCAAATATTTTCGGAAAAGTGGATGACCGTTTTAATTCTACGAAAAAAACTAGAGGCGGCGGTGGGCTAGAGGTTAGTGGTAAAGGTCCTGGGTTCAATTCTCAGTACCGGAACATTGGACTTTTAACTGCCGTTCTCCTTCGCAAAGCAATGTAAATTAGGTATTCTGCCTAGTAAAGTTTCTCTGGAGTACAAATGTTTACACTTCCCGTGGTTTGGAGTCCACGTTAAGCTGTAGGTCCTCTATGTCTATGGCACATTAAACGCATAACACTGGTATAGGGGAGAAGATCGCTACGTCTTGTAAGAGATAAAGCACTCGAAGAAGAAGAAGAAAAAACCAGATACGAACTATTAATAAACATTTTCAATAAATTATAAACTGCGTTAGATGTAAGATGTACACAAATTATCAAATTTGCTCGGACATCAAGATTTGCTCCATACACAACTCTCTGTTGGGCATTTTAGTAATTATAATTTTAGTGTTGCCAATTCCAAAAATAGTTATGATTAATGTTTGATAGCCATCAGAAACGTTGCTTGGAATTTCCTACTTTTTCTGGAAATTTCTGTTCTTTATGAATAAATACAAATGTTTTGTTATAGGAGTTATAAATACATGCATCACATTGGAACATAGTTTAGGTACTTTCACAAGTTTAATTCACTGAAATGTAATTTAAGGTTAAATTCCCACTGCACGGGCTTAATTACAACAAATACTATTATAATACAGCGAGTTTAAATTCAGAAACAAAAACAACATAACGGTATACTAAAGAATTTGTAATGTTTAATATAATCTTACATTAAAATTTGGCTCAAATTGTAAAAAGTAAAAAAAAAGATTTCAAAAATGTACTTACGACCTTTAGTTGTTACTATTACTAAACACGCCACAATTAAAGAAATGTTAACACTTGATAATAACTGTTTATTTGAGGCCATGCTAAAACAATCTGCGGCTCTTAATTGAGTTAACGATAGATGATAATGCTGACCAATGAATATTTTATAGTTACGAATCAGGCAGATACGTATTGTCCTCGGTAGAATATCGACGCGTCATATACAACCATACCAAGAAGTGGCAAATTGATTAATAGTTTTGATGAAGTGTTGCAGTAATATTATCATTAAGGTAATACTAGTAATTCAATTTTTTTTAATGTTTATATATACTGATTTATATTAAGATTTTAACGTCTATCTTGACGTAAAGGAAATAAATACTGTTTCATTCAGCAGTCGGGTACTAAGAACCGATTTCAACTGTAGTATTAAACTCCCCGAATTCGTAAGTTTCTGTTTGATTCTCATGCAAATTGTTATCTTCTGAAAGTAGTCTATAGATTAATTTTATGATGCATACAATTTATATAATTTTTGTAGCAAATCAAGCCATGTCTGTAATTTCTGTAAAGTTGCATATTGCTTTACTTGAGAGCAGGGCCGGCCTGAGGTGGGTGCGTACGGCGCTAATGCGCATAGCCCCGTGTTTGGAGAGCATCCGCGCTCGTCCGTTATATTTCAAAAATCAATTCAAATATTATTTTTAATGCATAAAAGAGTAATTTCCATAACTAGGAGGGATATTTTTTAAATAAGGTCCATTTTTTAATAATAAGAAAAATACTGTAAATATCATTAAACAATATTTTTTTTACATTCTACATACTTTTATCTACTTTTCTACATAATTTCCATTTTTGTTCAAACATTTGTCATACCGCTCAACAAGTTTTTGAATTCTAACGTCAAAGAAATCTGCCGCCTGTGAAGAAGCCCAATCCATGACTGCAGTTTTCACTTCTTCGTCGTCGTTGAACCGTTGACCACCAAGGAACTCCTTTAAGTACCGAAACTAGTGAAAATCACTGGGTGCAAGGTCTGAACTGTAAGGTGGATGATCCAGTGTTCCCATCCAAAAGACTTGATTAGACCTTGTGTTTGTGTAGAAACATGTGGCCTTGCATTGTCATGGAGCAACATCACACCGGAAGACAGTAGGCCAAGCCGCTTGTTTTGTATTGCACGCCGGAGTTTTCTTAAGATCACACAATACGCATCAGAATTGATTGTTGTGCCTGTCGGCATGAAATCTACTAACAAAATCCCTTTCCTGCCCCAAAAGACAGTTGCCATGATCTTTCGTGCTGAAATTGTCTGTTCGGCTTTCACTCTGGTTGGCGACGATGTGTGTCGCCAATCCATTGACTGTTGCTTGGACTCAGGAGTGATGTGAGACAGCCAAGTCTCATCTCCTGTAACAATCTGATCCAACAATTCATCTCCTTCCTGATTGTATCGAGTCAAAAACAATAAAGCACAGCCCAATCTTTTTGTTTAGTGATCGTCAGAAAACAGTCTTGGAACCCACCGAGATCATAATTTTCGATAATTCAGTTTCTCCGAAACAATGGTGTACAAAACTGACCTTGAAACCTGTGGAAATTCTATTGATAAGTTTGAAATCGTGAATCGTCGGTCCTCTCGAATTTTGTTGTCCACATCACGAACCAAATTTTAAGACATAAGTGAAGGTCGGACAGGGCTTGCCTCATCGTGCATATTAACAGGCCCGGCCTTGAACATTCTCACCCACTTTCGAACTTTACTGTCACTCATAGCATTATGACCGTAAGCTTCACAAATCTGGCGGTGAATTTCCGCTGCTGTCAAGTTTCTTGCACTCAAGAATCGAATTACAGATCGTATCTCACAGTTGGCGGGTGACTCAATTTTCTTAATCATTATAAACTTCTACAGCTCAGCACACAGACAGACGATACGGCTACAAATGGCGTCTAAACGGGCGCAAAGCATGCTGGGAGCAGACGCGCAAGCGCACTGCGGCGAGCGCGTCATTTTCACTCTCATTCACAAACGGACCTTATTTAAAAAATACCCCTCGTATAATAGAAAAAACTGGGATACATACAGGGAGGTGCGCCAATGAATACGAAACAAACTCGGTTTTTCATATTTACCGTCATGATTTTTTTAATTGCTCGGCCCTTCAATTTTTGTTTTGAGGGGGAAACTTTTTGCGTTTATTTTCAACCTTGTCACTTCAACCTCCTAGGGGTGGTGAGCTTCACCCATAAAATTTCAAATAGGAAAGGGGTCGAGTGTTACATTATTTTAAAGGGCATTAAATTCTCGTTTTAGGCTTCCTAGTTTTTCAAATTCGAATGAGTAGTTTTCGAGAAAATGCTTTTTAAAGATAGTAACCGCTGAAAACCCATACAAATTCATGATTTTTCAGTTTTACCATAATTTACAGCAGTAATGTTTTATTGATTAAGACATTTACCTTAACTTTCACTTTATTAAATGTTCAAAAAGTTGACCTCCAGCATCCATACAGTAGTATAGGATTTGTTGGAAACGGGTTCGAACGTTGTGAAGCATTTTTGGGGAATTTGCCAGCATTCGTTGTTGATCTGTTGACGCAAATCATTTAGGGATTCTGACTGAGTACTATAACTTTTACTTTTTATGTGGCTCCATAGAAAGCAGTCTAAGGGTCTTAAATCTGGTGACCCCTTAAAAGGCATATTCTCGAAAACTATTGATCCTAAATTGAAAAACTAGGAAGCGTTAAAACGAGAATTTAAAGTCCTTTAAAATTATGTATCACTCCGGCCCCTTTCCCATTTTAAGGGTGAAGTACACCACCCCTAGGAGGTTGAAGTGACAAGCTTGAAAATAAACATAAAAAGTTTCTTCGTCAAAACAAAAATTGACTGCTCCTAGCCATTTTTTTTAAATGCCGATAAATGTGAAAAATTGGGTCTGTTTCGTTTTCATTGGCCTACCCTGTATATGGATCGACCTGTAACCTGTAAACAGCATTTATTTGCAAATACGTGTTTGTTACAAATGGGAATAGTTTGCCACGCGATTAATGCTATCATTATTATTAATTAAACGTGAAATCAGAATTAAAAGAACAAAGAAAGTGTAGTTTATTTATGAAGGAAATATATAGTATTAATTAGTTAAAAAAACGTTGATACCGCTTCCCACTCATTAAAGAAAAGCTTTGAACTTTTGAACACTGTTTTACAATTTTGTGGTTGTTTATTACATCCAAAAATAAAAGCTCTGTATGAAGCAGCAAGGAAACAGCCCACACTTGCAGTTAGCCTTGGAAAGCGCATTGACTGATAAAGAACGAAAAAAAAATTAGAGTAGGCAGCGGAGTGAAAGCGTATGTCGTAACAGCAGAAATCGTAAAAATGTAGTAATTTCACTAAATGGTTTTTACTGTAAAGCATTTATGGTTGAGGCTTGTTTTCGTAAAGGTCCGAAAGTTGATAGTGCATGTCAGTATTCGATTCATGGTTGTATGCAGGAATTTCAGGAAGGAATATCCAGTTCTGGTGATCGACTACAACTCCTTTTACTCTGCTTTAATGCACTCGATACAGTTATTTACAAGGCAACTTCCTGGCCAGGGCCACAGTATGGAAATCTTGCGCCTGGGGCTAAATATCTAATTTGCGGCACCCCCTAAAAGAAATACATAATTCTCACAAGATATTTAATCAACTCTGAAAAATATAAACATGAGGTTCACTAACAACGTCGAAAAATAAACAAAATGGAAAACATGTAGGTATCGTAGTATTTAGGTACCAAATATGGAAACTTTACTTTTCTAGCCTTCAACTGAGCAAATTAGTTACTTACACCTTCATAATTGAAAGCTTTAGATATTGATATTTCTATAGAAATTATCGCCAAATTTGTTAGCCGTTTCTGACTCATCGAAGATCGTAAATAACACATTACGAGCTTCAATTTACTGAAAAATCTCGCAAGCAGCTGGGGAACCGGGAATTATTAAAAAAATTACGCTATCTCCATGTTTGGGTAAACCGAAATCATGGATTATCTGTAGTATCTCTAGATGTCACGTTTTATCAACATTTCTACTTAATGATTGAAGCATTTGCTTTGCGCTTACTACTTCTAAAACTAATTCAGCAGCATTCAAGTCACAGTGATATTTAAGAGCTAAAGCCGAACTGTGTTTCTCTAAATTTGCTTCCGTCAGGCTGGTGATCAACTGTCCAGGAAGGAATTCAAATTCATCAGAGAGCTTTGATAGTTTTTGAAACCGCCAATCCAGCTAATTATATATAAGGTCAAGCACTTCTATGGAGTTAATTTAAAATTTTTATTTTTCAGATATATTACTGCCTTCGTCTTCAGCTGCTCAAATACTATTCTTCTTACTTTTTTCTTTCGTTTTTCTTGAAATTCGCTTACTGGGTTGAGTGCTTCACACATACTACTGGCCTTGTCGTAAAATTCTTCAAGTAAACTTCTCAGTTGATTTAGCTGGTCCCTTAGTCCTCTCAACAGTTTGCTTCCACAGGCAACATCCATGTCTTTGCGCTGCAGGGTAATTTTTACTCGATATAATTTATCCAATTAAATTATTAAATTCCCAAGTGTCAGACAGCAAATGCATTCATAATCAATCTGGTGCATATAACTACGTGCAGCCAATACACTTTCGGGATTTCTTTTTCTTCAATTAAGTCATTTAATGCATTAAGTACATTTGGCAATCCATTAAATAGAGAGTTCACTGCATATTTCTTTTGCTGACCACTTGGTATTACTATTAGTTCTGAGCGATATCTATAGGTGTTTCATTAAGATATCCCACCGATTAGTTCATCCAGAGAAAAATACAAACACATTTTGAACAATGCCAGAGAACTTGGTTATGCTTGGTGAAACATTAGTAGCGTGTACAACTGTACACCAACAAGGTTAAGGGAATCAGCAGAACATGGTACAAATGTAGCAAACTCATTCTTTTGTAATATGGGCGCCTGCACTCCTTTATGCTTTCCAACCATGTTTGAACCATTGTCGTAACATTGAGCCTTGCAGTTGCTGATGTCTAATGAATCCTTTGCAATTTTTGATAACACTTCGCATGCCAGGTTCAAACCGGTATTGTCTTCAGATTCTATAAAGTCAATAAATCTTTCCTTGATAGTACATTTACCATCCTCTGATATTTTCACAGAGGCCGCCGTGAACTAGAGGTTAGCGCGTTAGACTTCTACGCTGAAGGTCCTGGGTTCAATTCCCGGCACCGGAACATCGGATTTTTAACGGCCGTTCTCCCTCGCAAGGTAATGGCAAACCAGCGAGGTATTCTACCTAGAAAATCTTCTCTGTAGTAGAGGTGTTTACACTTCCCGTGGTTCGGAGCCCACGTGAAACTGTAGGTCCTCTATATCTGTGACACTCTAAAAACGCGCAACACAGGCATAGGAGAGAAGATCGCTACGTCTCGTAAGAGATAAAGTACCCTAAGAAGAAGATATTTTCACGTATCTCATTATTTGTGTCATTTGTTGTGTGATATATCAGGTGTGCAGTCAAATGGAATCAAATAATCGTCTGCTCTATTTATTTCGTTTATGATTACAGTTCTGACTTCAGAACCAATCGAGCCAATGATTTAGTTCTGAATTTTCCATGAAAAATAAGAAATATGTTTATTTTCTGCCAATTTGATATATTGCATGTGTGTATCGACTTCGCTAACATGTTTTCCAATCAATTCTAGCGTACTAAGAAAAATACCTGCATTTGGAGGTCCTATGGTATTGAAAGAACCTCGAAGTGGCAGCTTCTTGCCTGCTATTATATTCATTTAAAAATTTGCCGCTTCATTTGAATTGATCATAATCTAATGGCCGTTCCATAGGACTTAAAAACGCGATTTTAGTTGCAGTTTTATGCTGTTAACAGTTTTATTAGTATTTCCTTTTCAGAAATTAATTTATGACCAAACTAGTCTCAAGGTTTTTTCTTTCTAAGCTATTTTCGCCGATTAGACAGGATTTCCAGGAATTTCTTTGTTAAACAGTGCTAGCATTTAAGAAATGTTTTTAGGCTTCTCTCGAAAGTCACACATGTTAATTTTCGTTCTAGAATTATGTCGAAATATGTTGCAATCTGTTGGGGGAATGAAGGGTCGCGTTGCGTTTAACGGTCAGTCAGTTTTCGATCTTCGATGACTCCGGGTCTTCCCAAATTACATCTACGGGGAAGGGCCGTTACGAAAATAAAGTAGAAACTAGACTCTTGAACGGGAACGACGTTTTTTTGATAGCGGGTCTTTTCGCGGCTGTTCTCGTGTATCAACTCTACCGTATCGTAGTTTTCCTTTAGGCAAAAGAAAATCCTCGACAAAGTCGGATTTGATTATGTATTCAGTAGTGTTAGCCATAATATAGAGCAATTAAGTGTAATTGTTCTCTCGATTTATTCGGATAAAAGCGAAATTGATCCCGTGGAAATTGTGCTTCGTCGTTCCACTAAAATTAGTTCAGTGAAATTGGAAATTGTGCTTCTTTGTTCCACCAAGGTTGATCCCGTGGAAATTGTGCTTAATCGGTTCACTAGTTTGATTCCGTGGAAGTAGAGGTGAACTAATTTCCTAGGGGCGTACCTACGGACCTGTCATCCCCAAAATTTTCTGAAGTTGTCTACCCTTCTTTTCCTGCCGGACCGGAGGAACAACCCCAAATTGTACCTACATCTGTTCAACTCCTAGAAATTGTGCCTGCCTGCATCAAAATTCAAGGTAAAAACCAAAGTTTTGTGTTTTTGTGAAGCGAAACCTTACGCGCTACTTGCAAAATTCAACATCATTGAACCTTTTCTTATTTGGAACCAAGAAGTGACCTTCAGTCGCTGACTGTCTTTGTTTGTAGTACAAAGTATAAGAGAAATTTTTATATATCTTGTGTTTTCCTGTAAGCTTTGGCGTGCGCCAACGACGGCGAGCCCCTTGGCCTGAGCGCTCACATAATAATATTTGTAAAATAGAATTAATCAAAATCACCTGTTGCTGTCATTCGGTTGTATTGGCAGTAATAACATTATATGTGTCTTAAAATTCAGTATATCTTTTATTATTTTGTATTTGTATTTGTTTGTGCATGAATTTTGCAAGCTTCATATATATAGGAGGAGGCGCAATAAAGGTGAGTTCGAACAATCTCTTATTGTTGTTTGTTGTGTAATAACATGTTGGTACTAATCATTTGCAAAAATACTACATGCTAACACATTAATCAGAAACTTTTCTTAATCATATCCCTTTTACCTTTCGGTGTCGGGTTACTTTTCGTTTTGGGTTTGGTTCTTCGCTATGTGCCAAGAGGTAGTGGGGTCTGTTGATCTTTCAATCACTACCCTCCCACAGCAAATGCCAAACTTCTTGTCAAATCAGTTCTTCTTTCTGTCGTACCATCTATACTGAAGGAAACTTCCAACACCTGTGACATCTGTCATGATGTTAATGTGCTCGCCACTAGCACGAGGCGCCGTGTTGATACAGCCTTGGGACTCCCATTCAAGTACTCGCCGGAGAAAGCGATGCTTACCCCTCCTGATCGTACGTGAACGACCATCTTGGCTGTGCGACCCTTGACGTAATCAGAAACTTACGTAAAGGATATCGTTTCGATATTATTTGATATATTTGTTTGGTATTTGTTTGTATTTTAAACGACCTTTTTTGCATTTCTGCCTAACACAATGTTTTTATATGGCCCTCGTCTCAAAAGTTTTGGAATTTCTGATCTACAGCATCAAAAGTAATAAGTTCTATCTCCTCTTTAATTTTACCTGGCTGTTCGTCACATTGTTAGTTTAGCTGACGCGCTTGTAATATATATTCTAAGAGAAAACTTTAAAAAGAAAGCAAATAAGAACTTATGTTTCAATAAATAGTTGCGCAAAAACGTACACGTGCTAATGCTGGTTTTTTGTTTCTGTTCTTTTTGATCATTAGTCAAGAAAATAGCTGTCTGTATAGAGAATTTTAAATACCGTTTTTGATAAATCGTTACCTCGACATGGTACAAAAAACAGCTTCTACGACCACTTCAGTCGTTAAAGCTATAGTGAGAAGCATTTGAATGAGATGTAGGTATTCAAAATAAATATTAATGTAAATTTTCCTTAATAAAGGAAAATAGTATAGAATATTTCAATTTTATAATCAAATTTAAGAAAAACCGACGCTACTGTTTAGTCTAATATATCAAACATTGTTATACCAGTTAAAAATTAAATTTAAAAGTTTAAAATGAGTTGTACTTACAAAAGTATGTTTTTATTATGATAATATGCAAGTATGTTTATGTTTACTCTACCGCGCGCGTGATAAATATGGAACATACGACAATCAGCCAAGAAATATTAAAGGTACTGTCGATTTTATCAAAGCTTATGTTCTAATAATGTACGAAATGAATTTGCTTCTATGGAATTTTAAATTTCAGTACTAGAGGCTCAAATTTTGCACACAGTCTCGCAGATTTCCAGGTCGGACCTGCTTGAGACAGATACTTGGAACGGCAAAAAAGTACTTCATCTTTCCTAAACGGAGAAACCTATAATAGGATGTGCAGCATTGTTAGAATCGTAGTTGTTAGTATTTTAGGAAAGCTTGTACCTTCCTTTTCAGTTTTGTCCATATGTATAAAACCTATAATGTTTAAACATGAATAGGAAGAGGTAGATATTCCGATGACCAAACTCAATTATTTGTTTGATCTATAACGATATTGAAGTGGTATATTGTTAAACTGTGTAGTCTAAGGTTCAAATTTTATTCTATGGTTTGTTTTGCGCATGTTTATTTGCAAATTTGGGGCAAGGATATTTAATAAAGTAATACCTTTTGAAATAAAGGCAGGATAGTTTATAAGATCATTTAATATTCAACTCCTGGCAACACAGTACTACAATACCAGATTGTCACAAAATAATGCAACGTTTTTATCTGCTGATACTGAAAGAACGGTGCATAACCTAACAATGAATCTCGTGAAACGGTATTTAGTGTCTAACAATTTCTCATTTGCAATATTAACTTTGCGATCAAGTACCTTCGCATCTTCCAGAACGATCTGGAGAATGGGGATACTAAAGCACATACCTTAAACTAGCTATAATAAATGTTTTCTACTGCTATCGTACTTACATTAACATGCGACATTTCAACAAACCGGTTTTATAAATTAGTAGACAATAGACAATATATACAAAATTGTAATAAGGAGAAGAAATGGCCGGAAATTGATAAAACTGTATTTAAAGAAATTGTCAACTAAAGTTTATGATATATTTAAACTAAAATATAGTGTGACGCCATCGCACACAATACTGCATGGGGCAGTTCAGACACAAATCAGAGAGGAACCGATCTCGTGGAATATGTGGTAAGTAACAACTTACAAATTATTAATCGAGGCAACGAACCCACTTTTGTAACTCGGCTTCGACAGGAATTCATTGACATAACTCTGGCCACAGCTGAGTTGCAAGACAGGGTTATACAATGAACTTTCAGTGTCTGATCACAGACACATTGACTACTCACTAGCACATTTTGAGAAGCCTACAGTAACCTATCGAAACGCTTGAAAAACTGATTGGGAAACATACAGAGAGCACCAAAGTAAGCTATCGCAGGTTAAATCCCAAACCCAAACTCCGGTTGACATTGAGGTTATTGTAGAACAACTGAATGAAGCCATAATAACCTCGTATGAAAACAACTGCCCACTGACCTCGAGGCAGACTAACAGAAAAGTCATGTGGTAGAATGAACACTTGGCCAACCTTAGAAAAAAGGAAAGCAAGCTTTTCAAAGAGCGAAATGACTCTAAGGAAGGCCAAACAGACTCGTGGAGGAATTTCTGTAATGATGTTGAAAACACTCAAACAACTCAAACAGCACGCCTCCACAAAGTTGTATCTAAACACCTCATAACCTCAGTCTGGAATGTACTTAAACGGACAGGGGGCTGCACTAAAAGTGAAAGGGAAACACTGGAAATGCTAATCCAAGTGCATTTTCCTGGATTTCTAATGGTTGACCGGGCTGATATAGAACCACAGCCAGTGCCTAGCCACTTCTCAAGAAAACCTTCAAAGGACGATTGGAAAGTGGCTAGAGAAATAATCAGCTACAATAAGGTACAATGGGCTGTAAAATCCTTCCTACTTTATAAATCGCCCGGACCAGATGGAATATTCCCTGCTCTACTGCAGCAGGAAGTCGACTTTCTGGTACCGCTTCTAATAAAAACCTTCCGCTTATGGCTAGCGGCAATCTACCTCCCACTGGCGTGGAGGCCCACTAAGGCGACCTTCATTCCCAAACCAGGGCGAGTATCGTACACCCAACCAAAGGCATACAGACCAATCAGCCTAAAGTCTTTCTGCTTAAAGACTATGGAAAAACTGATAGACAGGCATATACGAGACGGGGCTATAAAAACCAATCAGGAAAGTCATGTGAATCTGCGCTTCACAACCTTCTCGGTAGGGTAGAAGCGTCAACAATCAACAAAGAAATAGCCCTAGCTGTCTTCTTGGACATAGAGAGGATATTTGATAACATTTCCTTTCAATCAATGATCTCTGCCACCCGTAAACATGGCGTCGACGACATCACAAACAGATGGACAAAAGCCATGTTAGAAGGGTACCAAATTCAGGCTTGTCTGGGGGAAGAAACTCTCAGGGTACATGCTGCCAAGGGCTGCCCACTAGGGGAGGTTTTATCCCTCCTTCTATGGAACCTAGTAGTAAACGAACTTTTACAGATACTCAATGATGAAGGGTTGTACGCCCAAGGTTATGCGAATGACATAGTCATCTTCATAAAGGGCAAACACCCAGCTATCACGGCAAACCTCATGCAGAGGGCGCTAAACATCACTCGAAGGCGGTGCGAAAGAGAAAACCTCAAGATTAATCCCTGTAAAACATCAATAATACCCTTCACCAAGAAAAGAGACACAGGGGCATTTGACAACCTGAGGAGTTCAAATATCTGGGCATCACCCTGAATGCAAAACTAAAGTGGAACATACACCTGAATAACATCACAAACAAAGCATACCGCACAGGTCATGTATGATATGGACACAAACGAATACAGGAAGAAGTAGGAGGTAACCCCATCCTTCAAATGGGTACCGATTATATCCTTCCAGTGTGTTCCTTTGACAAACCATTCACTAGTCTCGTACACAGTCGGCTCCCGCACAGCAGAAGGCACAGGGGCCGGAATATATGACCAACGACCAAAGGAGAACATTTCCCTGGGAAATACGACCACAGTCTTTCAAGCTGAAATCTTTGCAATCATGCAATATATCCAGAAAAACTAAACGTGGGAACACCCAACAACGCTTAAGCATCTAACCTGATAGTCAAGCAGCGTTAAAAGAACTTGAATCACCTCACATTAATTCTAAATTAACGAGGGAATGTCTATACCTCCTGACATCCTTATGTGAGAAGAACGTAGTTCAGCTTATATGGGTGCCAGGGCACACGGTGATAGAGGGAAACGAAAAAGCAGACTCCCTCACGAAAACAGTAGGCAAAATGTGGACCATTACACAACACATTCCTCGCTGGGAGGCAATATAGAGGCAAATATTGGGAAAGGAAATAATTGGAACGCCTTCTCGCAAACTAACAACTGACGTCCTCCATCTAAGACGAATTCAGATTAGACGGTTAGTAAGACTTATAATAGGGCACTGCCACCTGCGAAAACACCCTCACAAAATCGGTGTATACAGAGGAGACACACTCTGTAGACTATGTGAAGAAGAGGAGGAAACAGCCTCACACATAATCTTCGACTGTTCAGCACATTACCGCAAGAAACAGCAACTATTCGGGGAACACTTCGTGAAACAACCTTCACACATGCAATTCGTCCAGGGCACAGATCTACTATGAAAGGATCGGGGGCGCTCAAAAGACCATAGAGTCGAAGTGCAACTGGGCCAACTAACCCACTTCAAAATCCTGCTATTAATTAATCAATCAATCAATATAGTGTAATTTTTTCTATAATCTTTTAAGAACGTTATCACTACCTACGATAGAGGCTGTACTGAATTCTGAATTCCCTGGCCGGTATAGGCATAGAACACTCTGTAGTTAAAATCCAGATTTCTATGACACCTAGAAATACGTACTTTTCTTAAGTGCTAAAGTATAGCCTGTCATACATTTTCAATACATGGAAATAGCGTAATATAGACCATTATTATGTAAATATGTTTTCTCCACATTGAATCACAGAGTTTTTTTTTTCGTCATTCATTCATACTACCGATCCCACCCCCGGAACCGCTTTCGAATTACTTCAGGGGGGTACGGGCGTCCCTTACACACTAAACATTCATGCAACATGCACCCTAAACTTAACTAAGCGAAATGCGGTCGCCCCACCTGCGATTCGAACGCCCCAGTGGATCGTCTACATTTCGCTGTTACCTCGAGTGGCAACACGTTCCCGCACTACTCCACCGAGACCCCTAGAATCAGAGAGCTAAACTGTATATTTCTAACAAACGCCGTTTCTTTTTATATTTCTTACTATTCTACGCATGTCTACAAGGTTGCCAACTCTGAATACTATTTGTATTTTGAAAAATAATTTGAAAAGCCTAAAGTGATTTTAGCGTGTTCGATACAGATTATTGTACAATCGTTTTTTCTCGGTAGATAGTAGTAGGAAATTTTCGCTCAAAATTCAACTAGATAAAAAAAAATTTTAATACACTGTAAAAAAGTAAAGTAAGTAAAGTTTTATCAACTCTTAGATTCATAAAAAGTAAATACAAGGAAAACTACAATTTAATTTTAGCTAATAAGCTTTAGTTTGCATTTGTAAACATTTAATAGAGTAGGTTTCTAATTAATTTTAAATTTCTTCTATTTAATATTTAATGTGGATTTGAAACCCATCAAAATACGTAGCGCAAATTGAATGAAAAGAGTAAAGAAAATTTAGGATAGGTGTTTTCATTTTATGTGACTTAATAATAGAAACAAGGCATGTATTAATAGCCGAATTTAAATTATATCATACATATTTTTAATAAATTCTGAATATTGATTGTAGTGGTTTTAGCTCATTTGCTGGCTCTCATTTACTCGCCGCTATTTGATCGCTACCGATTGCTCGATTGCCAATTACCCGCTGGGAAGGATGTTCGCAAGACAGTTGCTCGCCATCCGTTTGCTCAACAGCCATCTTGCTCGCAGTAGTATGTATAACAGCACCAACGCAGGAAAAGTAATTTATATTTGGTTAGACACCGTTTCTAAAATAATATAGTACATCTTTTGCTTCATAATTAAAACCTTTACTTTTATTTTGGGAATAAGGTCTAAGTGGATAACTGTTTATTAAAATTTTTAAAAACTTTAAATGCTGTTTCATTATCAATAAAACAATTTTAACGATATTTTGAAAAGTTATTACTTAAAAGTAATTTAAAACTTATAAAAAACCGATAAACTTCTAGTTCATTTCATAAGCAACAAAAAAATAACTATTACCCACAAAAATTCGAATACATGAACAGGCAACCTTGCTTTGGCTATCAACATTTCGTAGAGGAATGCAAGACTTTGAGAATTATCAACAGCATATATTAAATGCCTATATTTTACTTTAAGAGGAAATTGGTTGTCGAACATCTGTCCGGCGAGCAGGCGGCTTGGCGAGCCAATAGTTGTCCAGCATAGAAACGCGCGACCAAACGGCAAGCGAACAAATACGCGGACATCATTGGACGATTGTTCCGAAACGGTAGCTTCTATTACACATAAATTATTTACCTCCCAACAAACCTATAAAATCGGTTAAAAACTATAATGCAAACAAGAGAGATATTTCTGGAATTTTCCTGACACGAATGCCTCTAATTGCATCAGTTTTATCTGGTCGGTATCTAAAGTAAAAGGTTTTCCCACTGCATTTTAAATGTTTTAAATTTTCTGTTTCTGAAATTGAAACCAATGTCGCAGGTTTTAAAATCAAATTCTAATAGTGCCAAAATATTTAATTCTATAAATACTCTCAGACGTAATATCGGGAATTTAACATTTACGACCAAAAACAACCAACAATAGATGACCAATTGGAGAAGGAAGCAACCTAATATGCATGTATGTTGAGCATCTGCATAGTTGTTTTTTTATGATAGATATGGTTAAGTTAAGATGCATAACATGGTTTATGCAAATAAGTGTAGTTTAGCTGATAATCAATTCATTTTAGTAACCCCATTAGTTTGGTCCCGACTATTCAATTTATCGTATATAACAAATATATTCAATTCCAATGCTCGCGCCATAATCAAGTTAGACTGTAATAGTCTCTAGATGCAAAATTACTTCCTTCTGTGATTACCTAGGTTTTCAATCGTTGTCAATTCATTATATAGGTTTATATGTTTTAATGTTATTATTACATGGCCATTTCCTATTCGAAGGCAATGGCAAACCACCGAGGTACTTCTGTTAGGAGCAGCTTCCTTGGAGAAGAAGTGCAATACATATTGCGGGGCTTGTAGTCCGTGTTGAGCAGTAGGTCACCTATGTTTGTGTACATTACTTTACACCTATGCCATAAGCATACAAGAGAAGGTTACCACGCTCTTTCGAAAGCAAAAGAACTATACTTGCACGAAAAGAGAATAGGATAAAGTTTTTAGTGAAACATTTTTTTACAAAATATTAAATTACAAAATAATATAAAAATCACACAATAGCCTTCTACATATAAAACTCAGAACGTAGTATTCAATGTTAGGATCTGAGATTATCTAATATCCACTCCATGTAATAGTCAACTCTTGTATAAACTCCTGGAAATCCATCTTGGCCGCAAAAACGAGGCCCAAAGGACACAACACCAAACTGTATATATCTCACATCATTATTGTAGGCAAGTGATGTTTGAAGAGGACCTCCACTGTCACCACCGCAAGAGTCGCCTTTATTTCGACCCCCAGCACATATCTGTTTGTTATTAATTACAGCTGATGATTTTTCATAAGCTTTACGGCATTCTTCTACTGTGACTACAGGAACGTCTACCTTCAGCAAATCTGCACTTTTTTGACCTGAATGCAAGTAACAAGTTACAGTTGTGCGAACATTGTGAATAATACAGTAAATACAACTGAAAAATGTTTATTGAGAAATTAAACGACGTACCTGTTTCTGTTGTACCCCACCCCGTGACTGTTAACATGGCATCGTTGAAATTCTTATTCCTAACAGTTTCTGATAGTGGAAGACAGATAGGTTTTGCGTTATCTAAAAATTACATTTAGAATTTGAAGTTATAATTAATAACCATGAATAGAGGGAACCTACCAACACTGATGTTAATAGGTGAGGATAAACGTATTAGTCCAATATCATCAGTAATAGTCGTGGCATTATATTTAGGGTGTGGAATAGTTTCTGCAACTGCCATATCTTGTACCGGAGGTGCACAATATTCATCACCAAATGGTTCCTTTTCGCAGTCAACTGGAGAGGAAATATTGTATTCTCCCAGGCGAACGCCAATCCTGAAATATTAATGAATAATAATCAATCAACAACCCACCGGGAACTTACAGTTTTAGAGTGGAAAGATTTGTAATGCAATGTGCTGCTGTCAGGATATACCGCTCATTAATGATCGTACCACCACAGCGAAAATCGATACCGGTTCCTGAAGGAATAATAAGGTGAGCTTGATGGTTGTGCCAACTTTTTGGTTGTTACCTGTTTGGTAGGATAATAACGCCATCCAAGGGAACTCAAAGAGGACAGTTTTATTTCCACCTGTAATACGAGGCACTCCGAATTGTAGCCCGCAATCATAAGGTAGAAGATTTATGTTTTTATGGTTAGACACATCAGGTGGTTCAAGTGCTGTCGGCTCCTTAGTATTTACGGGTTCTGTTATAATTGGACGAATGGGACGATTTGGACAACACACCTTCACTGAATTTCGTAGAATTCCACATTGATAACCCTGTAGCATCTCTATGGCGGATTGTGATAATGGAGATGAATTTTGAATAAAATCTATAATAGTCTTACATTCTTTTATTGGAATGCACGATCCTACACCTCTGTCTGGGGTTCTACAGCCATCATCATCTATAGCCCATTCTGCAAATAAGCACTAATTATGTCTAGTGGAATATTTTAAATTACAAGTCTTATTCATAATTTGATTTTGCAGCTAGTTTCAATTAGTGGAGAGGCGAAGCTCTGTTCGTTCATTTTAAGAAGTAAATAATTTGCTACATCTGCAGGATTATCCTTAAGTAGGTAATTTTTCGTTATATTAAATTGTTTTTGCAGACATATGATTTTCCAAGAAATACTTTGTTGAACAGGACAAAGCATTCTATAAACAGAATAAGAGACGGCCGTAGGCTAGAGCTTAGCGCATTAGACTTCTACGCTGAAAGTCGGATTTTTAACAGCCGCTCTCCCTCGCAAGGCAATGGCAAACCAGTGCAGTATTCTGCCTAGTAAATCTTCTCTGGAGTAGAAGTGTTTACACTTCTCGCGATTTGGAGCCCACGTTAAGTAGGTTCTCTATGTCTGTGGCACACTAAACGCGCAACACAGGAATAGGAGAGAAGATCGCTACGTCTCGTAAGAGGTAAGGCATTCGAAGAAGAAACAAAATAATAATTATAAATTGTGTATTTTTCTTGTCAAAGAAATAAAAATGTTTTATTTGTTTTATTTACACTTATTTTTTTTGTTCATTTCTACCACTACATCACTGTAATTTCTAACACTTGTTGTTAAGTTAATCGGTAAACCGTAAGATGAAAAGTTAGTTTGGGAAACTTCCCAACAAATTGCATATACAGGATGACATAACAATGCGATTTAGTTTCCTAATGTCTTTATTACAGCAGTTTGGAGAAAACTTTAAAGACAGAAATTGTTCGATTGATAACTGAGTGAGGCAATGGACAACTTCTTTATATTAAATAGAACATCCCATATATTATTACACAATTGGATTCTTTATTTTTTATATTTACAACGACTTAGGGTTTTAGGTAATATGCTTTTTTAAAATCATTTTACAGTTTACACGAACGTATTTTCAGAAAGGTGCCGTACTCTTTAGAATTTAAATGTCTTATACGGGATGTTCCTAATTTACAACCACAAAAAACGTCATATAAAACCGCAC